>JAUZST010049806.1:0-25053 GCA_034779995.1 Parotocinclus haroldoi | reverse complement strand
TCATCACTGAATGATTTTCCAAGTTTAATAAATGTATTTGTTAAGATATTCACGGCTCAACAATCAGTTTGTTTGTGTGCGTGTGTGTGTGTGTGTGTGTGTGTATTTATCCTCAGCCAGCAGGCTACATTGGGCCGATCAAATCAAATGTCGGCATATTGCCAAGCCACATCCACCCCTTTTGCTAAATAATTGATGGTGATTGCATTATTAAAGTGCTTTGATTATTAATACAGGCTACCACATGGAGGGGAGAACCATAGATCCATACACACATACCAAAAGTGAGAGAGGAAAGAGAACAGAGTGAATAGTCTGAGAGAAACTCATCAATATCACTTCCACAGATGGAGCTCCCTCTCTTAAAGAGGCACAGGCACTTGCATATTACAAACAAACATATGAGCAAACATATAAGAAGGTTAGCTTCACGTCACCCAGAGGATGACGAAGTGGCAAATCATGTTTTCTTAAAGAAGCTAGCTAAAAATATTTGATAAAACCTGACACTTTTGCAATGATATCACAGGACTGTGTTTATACAGGTATGTGTCAGAGTTACACAAATGCAAGCACAAAGTGTTTCACTTGTGTATAGTATATTGTGTATAATCAGTTATAACCTTCATGGAGAGAGAGGCAGTGTATGTGAGGACATCACATGTGAGTGTACGAGCTCAGTAGCTCACATTTGGAATGTTCTAACTCGGTTGAGGCGTTTTAGGGCTTTTTGTGTATGTTTGTATGTATGATTTTTTGCTACTTATTTGTAATAAGCTGTAAACTGTGTTCATAAGTGTGTGTTCTTGCCCTTTTTTAGGTAGTACTGCTTTGCCTGCTCCCCGATTATCTGAATATTCTCTCGGACATATATTATACTGTATATACTGGTCACATTCACTCGTCACTCATTTTCATCTGGTTTGTATTCCGTGTTGTTCATAATCATCATTTACATATGATTTGAATACCATTTTCTTATAAATATACACTTTTTACTTATATTACAGTAGCCTAAAAAGACTCTGTGACTATGGTAATGTCTGGTTAATGTCAATTATAGTCAACATCTTGTTCCATAGAAAGGATTTGGACACGAAACGGTGCATGCTTCTATTAATCTCAGATGTTCAGTTTCTGTACAACAGTTTCAACAGCTTTATAAGAATATTCATTGTATCTTGTGTTGTAAAATAGGAATAGCCTTATTTATTATAAACAACATTACATTAAGTAAAGTGCCCTCTTGGGATAGGTGTCAGAGCTCTTACAACACTTGCAAACTAAGTAGAAGATCATGTCTTATTATCCAGAAAATTAGATTAGGTTTGGTTTCGCACAGTGATCACATACCTTAGGTAACTCGTGGAGACTTGTATTTTAATTGATTTAGTTTATTATTTTAGTATTTTAAAACAAGCAAAATTACTTGTTTAACAAAATTACTGTTGATTTGTGTCATTTCAACATTAAACAGTGAATAAAACGAGCCTCACGAAAAAACATTTTCATAACATTAATAATGGTGCACAAACATCAGCTTTAATCTTAGAAATGTAGAAACTGTTAAAAAAGGCAAGAGGATTCTTAAAAGGCTTGACACACTTTCTGATTTTTTTGCAGGTTTATGTGCTATGCTATGTTTTTTGTATCTAAACTACTAACCTAATTCTGGTTAACATGGTTATCTAAAATCAGTTGACATTATTACTACACAGTGGGTAGCCTGGTGATGTTAGATAGCTAGTAGGTTTTCATTTTAAATGAATGCAACTACTGGCTAGGATATGGCAAAAAAGCTCCTTCTGTTTGTGTACAGATAATGGAGGAAACGGAATAAGTCATCTGACAGACAATTCTCTGTCTGGCAGAATTTACAATATGCACATGGCCCTTCAGATAGCCCACTAAGCCATTCAGCCAGTTAAAATGCTAGGTCTATATTGGTCACCCTTGGAGATGTAGCCTCAGAAATACTACATGTAGTGCATCAGAAATACTACATGTAAGACGACTCCGCTCAAAAGATAATACAAACTAGTTTACTTAGACATTGGTTGGGACAAATATGTCTTATAATTGGTAAAAAAATATTGGTAGTGACATGCCCATGCCATCCATATGCAAAACTACACCTTTGTTTTTGTCATCTACACAGCAATAGTAGTTGTACACTGTACATACACTCATGCTACTGCCAAAACTCTACTGCCTCCATTTAAGCTCCACTGTTGTCTGTAATACCTGTTCATTAATGTAAGGTTGTGAGTTTAAATTGTCAACCACAACTTGGCCGTTCCATAAGAATTGTAACCTACAGACAAGTAGAAAGGTTGGACATTGTTATGGATAAGAACATTCGTAATTAAGCACCTGAGAGACACACTTTAATCAATTCAACTTGAAATTACTGTCTGAAAATCCTTGCGAAGTGCTGATTCAAAAATAGGCCAGAGTTGGCAAATACAGACTTGTTCCTTGATCCTGAGCCTTGGCTACAACTACGATTTTATAAATGTGTAGCAGGAAACAAAGCTAGATATGTATCAGATTTGTATTTTTAACTACTGACAAGAGTACTTTACTTACTTTTCTTTTTAAAAATCCAATCAGTGTTTGTTGCCATTGAGAGAAATACACACTTGCATTTGTGGCTGAGTGACTCAAAGAGACATTGAAGATTGTGTATGTTGATAAGTGTTCCATGTGTAATGAATCTCTTTATGTACATTCATCATGTATTCTGTAACAATGCAAATATTTTAAAGGCCCAAAATCTTTTAGTTTTTCAGAAGAAAGTCACTGCTTTCGTATTTTGAAAATGTTATCCTTGTGGGGATCAGCAGACTGCCCAACAAGCTTAAAGAGCCAGATCTTTTGATATGGTATATTCGGACTTCACAATTATTATTATGTACAATTTTACACATGTACGCCAGACATGCCTACACAGTTGGCTATTTAAAAATGTTCACACTCACACTGTGTCCATCCTATCTGTTAGACACACACATATTTGTCTATTTGTTGCTGTGGGGACTTCCCACTGACATAATATTACTGTAGCTAAGAATTGCTACACCTGTTCCCAACCCAATTAGTCAGATATTTAGTGGGAAAATGTAGTCCTCACAACGATATGTATGACTCACAAAAAATTAGGGGATACTTCAAAATGAAATATCCCATTTATGAATTTTGTGAGCCGTTTATAAAGACTTGACAATCACACACACACACACTCACACACACACATTAGATGTATAACATGGTACTTTAAATAAGGAACCTAGGCCAGTGGAATCACAAGATAAGTAAATAAAGACAAGATAATCAGACAACCACAAATTAAATGGCTATTTAATAACAAAATCACCTTTCAAAATTTGGTTTAACTTACAACTTCTAATTTCTAATTTACTTCCAACTTTCTGTGCAGTAATTAGGTTAATGTATCTTAAAATAGATGAACAAGTGGCTTTTAGTGGGGTCCAATTACACCTCATGCTTCATATATTCATGAAAATGAAAGAGTTTGATATTCAAGATGCTTTGACTGTCATCTGCAGAGATAAAAGTATATATAATAACATAATTTCAAAAAGAAAGGTTACTGCATAACTTGGTAACTTGATCTTGAGCACATGGACTCATACCTGCAGAGCAGGCATTTGTCTCAATGCCAATTCAGAAGTGCTGAATTACCTCAAAACTACTATAAGTACTGTATGACATACATATCCAAAACTAGTAAAAAGAAAGTAGTTGTTTTGTATTTTGAGGGATGGATATAACGGATAATGGATTTATTTCCTTTATTATCTTTTATGGCAGCAGCAGTTCACTTATTTATTGTACAACTGTGCTTGATCAAAATGAATGTAATTATGTAAAGTATTGCTCACAATTCCCACCATATTCCCCATTAAGGCAATGCAAACAGTTTACAGGTGAAGAAACAGTGCTGTGTGCTCTAGCAAATCATTACAATTAGGTGCTGAAAATCCAGATGATCCTAATTGCCCTCAAAATCATTTTAGGGTTTCTATCTACTACATTTACTACAAGTAGTTAAAAGACAATTGTTTCAAATTTTATGGGCATGAAAAGTGCCATCTTCATTTGGACTAAAACTGCATATACTTGTGTCATGACAGTGTCAAAATTGGTGAGGTGAGGAACTTACTGTACATCAGATAATGTTCTGAACAAGCACACACATGTTCATACACAACGAGTCAATATGCATGGAAAGACAAAGAATCTGGAATTGACCACCCTAAAACCGGCCATTGCTGTAATTAAAAATAGGAGCTTACATTCACTGTTTCTTAATGTTGTTGATTGGCTGTGTTGATGTGAATGATTTGCTAAACAATATGTGACAAAGAAAGGGAGATTTTGTCATAATACATTATTCATAATATGAAATATGAGGGCGGGGGCTGATGTAGCAGTTAGTGCAGCCAACAACAGCAGATCCTGTGCTTTGACATTACACTTACTGGAGCTGATGTGTGCGAGATCAAAATGGCACCTCTTCACGAGCGTACTTCTCAAACACTCGGATGGATTCACTCAGATGAGGAACCGAATCATCCTAAAGGGCCTCCTTGTGACACATGAAGGAGCATAAAATCTGAACGGCTTATTAATTCTCATGTTTTAAGAACTAGGCACCTCACCAAAAATGACAAGGCTGTTTGTGGTTTATGGTTTGTTGGATATTTGGCACGTCAGATATCCAAATGTGCCCAAGCACGTAAATGTCAAGTTTTACATAATGTTCCACATTTAAACTAAATATTTAATAGACTATTGACTGTAATCTCTGTACCTTAGAAGTAGAAGTAAAACTAAACAAAAGTAGTAAGTAGAAGTAAAGTACCCCAGCACTGACACACACACAGACACACACACATAAATATTGTATATTTACAGCCCTAATACAGACACTTTTGTATGCATGTATGTATTTATGTATTATAGAATAATTTATGTTATTACATTCACAGTCCACATGCACGCAGGAATATGCGGTGCTTCTTCTAGCTGTTTATGCTCATGCTCATGCCTGATCTACTATAGCTACTAGCTTTTTTTATTTCACTAAAACTGTGTAGTTAACATTCACGACAAAATGAAGAGTACTTTCAGTGTACAATGTAAATGTGTGTAACAACATATCAAAAGTGAATTTAACTTAACAAACAAATATATTTACTTACTAATGCAATGTTAAGGCATCTATCTTTCTATTTATGTCTAGCTGACTGCCTTTTATTTGTTAGAATGTAGGATTTATACATGAGTAAGTTCTTTGTATCCACTAGCTGGTGCATTTACACTGATACACTGTGTTGTAACCATTTTCATATATGCTGCTGTTTTCGTGCTCATTTAGAACTATATTTACTGTAGGAAACATTTGTAAATATGAAGTAGCTCACAAAAAGGGAATTATATTTATCTCATTTAATAGAGATAGAAGGGGTGTTTTGTTTATTGGCTGAGATTAATCAGTCAAGAGACCCTATTTGGAAACTGTTTTTTAGCAATGAAAGAATTATTAAATTGTTTGAAATAGTGCTTTGTCAAAATAAAGATTTATTTGATTTTGGCTATAGTTACCAAAGAACTGTTTCAGGAACATATAAAAGTGTAAAGGGAATACTGCTTTGCCAACTGTTAAGCATAGGAAGCATTGTGTTTTGTTCAATGGGTGAGTGAATGTCAGTGGCACTAGAGGAACTGCACAGATAGAGGGAAGAACAGATTTGACTGAATGTCAATAAATCCTGGATTCCAGTGTTGTCCTTAGTGAGTAAAGAAACTGAAGCGTTAACAGGATTAATATTTGAACATACCCAAACATACCTCAAGTCTGGACTACTTCATAAATAAATGATTAAAGTTTTGGAATGATCTTCTTGAGTCTTCAGACTTGGATACTAAGAAAATTATTTTTAAAAAGTTATACACTAAGAGTATTTATAATCTAAAAGAGTTGTGAGGAGATCCGTAGTAGTGCTAGACTGTCCCTGTTTACAAAAGAACCATGGAGACTTGATTTCTGTTAAAGTTGGTTTAACTGACAGTAACTGACCGAAATCAAATTCTCCAAGGTTGTATTGTAGCAACTAACACATTTTGCACATGGCAGTTTGTATGCTTATACTTCCATTTCAGTTTGGCACATAAATATGAATAGTACAATATCAAAAATCTGTTATATCAATCAGGGATGTACCAGAGTTACCCAGGGATAATAAATTGTTGTACTCTACTACTTGTGATTTATATATTTGGCAAATGCAAATGAAATGAAAGCTGGATTCACTTTGTCTTCCTCAGGTAAGGGCGACTTGATTGGCTCAGACTCATTGACGAGAGAGCAGGTGATTAAGACGAATGCTAATGTGAAGGCTCTAACCTACTGTGACCTGCAGTACATCAGCTTGAAGGGGTTGCGTGAAGTTCTGCGCCTCTACCCTGAGTATGCCCAGAAATTTATCACTGAGATCCAGCACGACCTCACGTACAACCTGCGTGAGGGCAACAACACAGATGTGAGTACCATGTTCACACACACCTACACAATCTTGTCTGCTATCATTCTGAGGACCGCTGATTGACATGATGACATTTTTGTCCCCCAACGTAATTTAAACAGGAAATCCCACACATAAAAAATTTGAGTTAAACAATAATATGCCCCAGCTGCAATGTCTTTATTGCAAATATCAAAACTTTACCAATAAATCAGCTAGATAGCAATATTTAGTAGGCTGTACCCATTTACTGCAACATTTCTAGATCATTTTTAGCACTTATAGTACATCAATTAGCATATTCAATCATTCATTGCTTTTTCCAAGTGTTAGTCCAAGTGTTGTGGAGGACATATCTGGCTTCACAGAAAACAAGGTGTACTATGCAGACTACAATTTATAGATGTGCAGATTTGGGGAGAATGCTTAAAATGAATGCGTGCAATGTACTGTACACAATCTCCTGGTGTTCGCCTCTTGCCATGAACCTTTGAAACCCAAGGTTGTGTTGCAATAAGTAAAATGCACTGACACTCATAATTCTATGTCACATCATGCATCAGTTTACGCAGCTTTGTTTGTGAAGGATGACCAGTTGTGCCACACAAATCCTGTGTTATTTTGTTTCACTTTTTCTAATAAAGACATTTTAAAGTGTTCAACAGAGTGGGGCCATTTGTGACAATTTTATTTGTTTAATAATTCTCCACACATTCTCTATTGAGGACTGGTAAGGATTAAGGACAGCCCTGTCGAGTACACATAGCCTTAACTTGCAAGCAACAATGACCTATGTTTGCAGCATGTGGTTTTGAAGCTTGCTGAAAAATAGGTACACATCCTTGGATATTATTTCATCTTAAAGGATATGTTGCTCTAAAATCTGCATTAATACTGCCATCACAGAAGCGTACATTTTATTAGCCAATGGCACTGATACAATCCCATAACTTGACAGAAAGAAGAATGAAGGTTCTGGATAAGGTTAACATAAGGCCTATTTTTGCATGCTAAAGTTTAAAATGGCATTTGTGAATGTAACTTCATAAAGTATATACACAAACGTTTGTCAAAGTAATTCATTCTCTATGATACGGCTGCTGTGTTCCCCAGACATCAGATTCATCAACAATTCCATCTTCAGTTACAACAAACAACAACAAAAGTTTCAAACTTTCTGTGTTCATAACTTTTGAACCAAAACACATATTGTAAGCCTCTTTGAGTCTCAAAATCTGTGTGGTAATCGATTTCTGAGACAATTCTGGTCTTTGATAGGCTACATGATCACCTTCCCATTAGAAAAACTTGCACTTGATGAAACAAAACATGAAATATCTCAGGTTCATACTGTCTGCAATGTAACAAAAGTGAAAGTAAATGTAAGAATCGTAATTTTTTTTATTTGCATTCTATATACAATACAACTTTTTTTCTAATTAAGAGTTGTAGAAGACAGGTAATCAACAAATTTTTTATATGTCACATTATGTTTAACAGGATTTACAGTACAAATGTCAATATAAATCAATACAAAGTACACCATTAAGTAAACATATTCTGGTGTTAAATTTGCTATTCTGTTTAGATGGTGTAAATAATGTAATCCTGCCTGTTGGTAATTAAGCAAATTACTCTGTAATGTGTAGGCAAACAGCATGACTCTGTATTAGCATTGATCCGGCATGTGATAAATGTGTGTGAATGCACATGCACACATACACAGCTGACATTAAACACAAAAAACACAAAGTAGCTGCTTTCAATTTACAGCTTTCACTCCACCTTGAGTCCATCTTTGTGCCATTTATTCTTCTTACCACAAAGCTGATGTTGATTTATATAGATAAACGTTGATATCTCATTTAACCCATTGGAGTAGATTTGGATATTGATGTGGGGATTTATTCCTACCTGTCTCAAAATGCTTGCAAATTGCTTATGTTAATGTCTTTGGTTGTTCAGTTTGAACACCATTTGTCCTGGTCACAGGCAATTTTTGCTTGATTGTTCATTGCTAGGCATTCCTATCTTGATTTTATTGCTGGTTGCCATGGTATCATCACAGTAGATGTCTCCTTTTTGAATTGCCCACAGTCACACCTCTTAATTTGAAAAACACAAAAATATTTAATTATCTAAAAAAATCCAAATTAGCTACATATAGATTTCCAAATCATTTTAAAATCTAATTACTGTAAAAACAAGACTGGCATTTTATCAGCTAATAGGTTTCATGAAATATCGGTTGGTATTCCAATGATAACATCACGTTTATCGACAACTGATTGACGTTTTACTTTTATATTACTTTATTTATAAATACTTATATTATTTATATAGTCAGAGAAGTAAAATGTGTATACAGTACCCAGTTTGATGTAAAATAATATGAATAAAATGATAATCACACTAAAAAGAAGTGGACCTGTTAAGTATGGTGTAGGAACTGTGATGTCGTGGGACTGTTTTCTTGTAAATGTCCTGAGAAGCTTATTTGCTGAACATAAAGTCAAGTTTGCACCAGAACCATCTCTGTACACTAATCTAAATCGTACAGAAAGGCTGTATGGTGAGCTAAAGAGTGCACAAGTGGACCTATGACCCTGGATGAGATCCAGTAAGAAGGAATGGTCTCAAATTCCTTGCCCTGTATTATAAAACTAAAATAAATAATTATAAGATGTTAGAAGAGAAGACTGTGTGTGAGGAAAAGTGTTGCATTATTAGCAAAGGGAGGTTATAAGGTTGGCGTTTATCTAATATTATTAGATAAATAATTATAACAATAGCAATAATTTTCGTCTCTGAATGTCTGGAAATCTAAGAGTGAGTCCAATCTTTAAATGTAGTCTACAGATAAGTTTGTTGGTACTTGTGCATCCTGCCCAGCTCACCATCAGACTGCACATGTCTGCAGGCTCACGAGTTCCCCTTTTCCTCATTTACAAACATCAGAGGCACGACGTGTATCGTGCGAGGACAGGAATAGCAGCAGGCTCTGCTGGGAGCACGAGTTGTGGCTAAGAATAGCATGGGGTGGGTCGCGGGCTCTCCCTTACTGGCTGGGAGCTCCCTGTGTGTCAGCTAAGATTGGATCCTGCCTACTAAAAATAGAAACCGAAAGAGGGCGAGGGAATGGGGGAGGGGAGGATAAGAAGAATAAGGTATGGAGGAAAGGCAATCTTACTGCTACTTTCTTATGATTCCAGTGCTTTAGAAAGATCTCCTTGAAATATTTATGAAGAAAGGATGGAGTGGTGAGACACAGAATAGAACGATATTATATTATATGGCAAGGCTATGTGTTTCTCAAGCATCACGGTGCTGCGTACCAGAAAATTTCAGTGAGCATCTCACTGTCAACACAAATCTCTCAAGCATGCACATGCACATGGGCACAAGTCTGTAAACACCCATGTGGCAAGTGTTTTTAATTTGCCTGAAATAATTAAAGCGTTGGAAAGAAAGACAGGAAAACGCCTGCACCATTTGTAGCTTGCTCCTGCATGTTTCTACACAGCAGGGATGGGTGAAGGGGGAGGAGAGGGAGTGTATGACCAGTTTGCATCCGTTGATTTATTCTCTCATGATGCAGTACTCCCAAAGCACAGAGGCACTGAATTTGATTGAATGTGATTGAAGGTGAATTTAAAGAAACTTTAATTTTAACATATCCTATTTCATCTTTAACTCCTTCATCCTGATCAGCGTCGAAATGGCCTATTCCAGAAATACAAGGCAAGACTTGACTCTGGGTCTATGTAGGACATCAGAGACACAGCCAGGGGTAATTTAGCATATCTAAATTAATCTACCAGTATGCTTTGGGGAGGCATTAATTTAATGATCTAGACTTGAAGAACTGGAAGAGCTGGAAGAATTTAGAAAATAGTTCTGTAATTTCTCATCACAACACCAATATTTGGCACAATGGCAATCAAAACGATGAAGTGTTTCAGGTGTTATTTTTCCCATTCTTTAATTTCAGATACATCTTAGGGTGTGCACCAGAATGAGGCTGTCATTGTCACGTTTTTCATTTCAGAATTTTCCACTCGTTCACTATTATGGACAGGTCAGGATTTTAGACCGAGTCCAGAACCCATACCCTCTTTTCCAACGGCAATGCCTTTATAATGTGTGCAGCATTTGGCTTTCCATTGTCCTGTTCAAAAATGCATGGGTGTCTCCTTTAAAGCATGCATATTTTGCATAAAAATATTAATGTCCTTTTTTGATTCAGGCTGCAATTAAAGAAGTGAATTAACTTTACGTTTTGACACAACCTCATACCATGACAGAACCTGGGTTTTGGACTTGTAAATTGTAAACTAAGAACGGTCTGCATAGCCCTTTATGTACACAGGATCCATTTTTTAAGGTGTGGAATACTGATCCATCTGACCATAATACACATTTCCACTGTGTGATGTTCCATTCTAGATGTCTCTTATTTTTTGCACAGTAAAGTTTTTGTAAAATGTAACTCCATATTGTAGTGTGTGACAAAGGTTTGCCAAGGTTTGTAATCCCTTGCGCCTGCGGTTCTATTAGCTTTTGATGAATAATAGTTCTTGATGCAGTACCGTGTGATTGATCAGAGATCAGGGGCGCTCAGTTTAGATTTGTGCCCTTCCCTTTTTGCATTGAAATTACTCGTTAACTTGAATTGTTTAACGATATTATGCATAGTTGTAGATACTCTAGAGGGAGAAATATGCAAATACATTTCAGTATATTTTACCAAACCATGATTACAGTCACTTGTTTGAAATCACATAATTATTTAGTTTTATGTTTTACCTCATCACCAGCCCTAAGTAGTCTGCAGAATGGATGTATAATAATAAAATTAAATTAAGTTGATAAGACAAAGAAATAAATATCTTGGGTTCTTACAGTCTGCAATGAGTTAAAAGTAAAGTAAATGTAAAATCCACTACATTTTCATTTTCCACATTGTCTTATTTTTTTTTGTAAAATATAACAAAAGTAAGTTGTTAGGACTTTGCAGAGTCTGTTATATTTACACTGCAGTTCAGGGGCATCTGAAGCAAGTTCAATGTGTGTGGGGGGGGGGTGGAATTTGTAATAAATTAGATGCCATTTCCTGAATTCTGGTGTATTTTTATCAGGTTGTTAAGCACCTAATTTTACCTACAAAAGTCCCTTAATTTAATGATTCAACGCAATTCAAGATTCAACGCTAATTCCTCATTTCACTAGTCCATATATTCATCAGACTTGACTCTCAGCTATTATTAAAAATAAGAATATTCATAATTTCACACAGTTGTTACTTCAAGAAAATAAGGCAAAGCTTACTGTTAATATTTCTTTGTGTCAACATTAATTTAAACCTAATGCTAATTATAATTATAAAAAATCCAATCCGTTATGGGGCATGTCCCCCTAACCTATAATGGTGGACACAGTCTGATTAAAGTTAAATAAATCCTTATATCACTGTTTTTTATCAACCATTGATTGTTTTAAACTTTAGGTGTCACTAATTTCCATTTTCATTTATGTAACTTCTTTATGCTTATATTCTAGAAATATCAGTAGGCTAGGTAACATCCTACCTGTCACAATTGCAAATCAAGGAATGATCCTACTTTGTTTTCATTGGAACATCAGAAACCAATGCTTAGTTAGTGATTAATGATCTGATTTTTCTAGGGTAACCAAACATACAAGATTGGATTTGGGAGTTCAGTTGTTTCTGAATAACAACCTCTGATGTTTCACGAAGTCAAAATCAAACTAATTTATATAGCACGTTTTACAATGGTGCATTGTCTCAAAGCAACTTTCCAACCCAAATTGAGCAGGTCTAAGTCAACAGTGGAAAGGAAAAACACCCTGAATATAGAAAGAAGACACCTTGGGAGAACCAAGACGCAAAAAGAGACCCATCCTCCTTGGGTGGCCTAGATGTTAATTGCAATGAAGTATTATTGCATTAAGTGCCAGTAATAGTAAAAAAATTAGATTAGTAATAAAATTCAAAATAAATAACAATCCCCATTATCCAAGTGATACAGCTATTGTTGACGTTTAAGATGCAGAAGAAATGTGTTTGTGCAGTTAGAACAAACGCCAGATTTCTTAGAGTATCCTGTTCTCTTAGAGACTCTGTTTACTAAAAATGGAAAGAAGAAATAAAAATAGCTCCTCTCTTAAGGGTGCTGCAGAAGGAGGGAGCAAAATTGTGCTTGTTATGAAGAAATGGAGGCTAAGTGAAAAAACACGTTACTGATGATCTGTGAACAAAAAATACAAATGTAAGGTACTCAGTATCATGCAGTAGGTTCACATCTGATTAGACACAGTCGGTTAGGTGTAGCGTTCGTGTTTCACACGCACAGGGAAAGAAAAGCCACAGACTGCCCTGCCAAGATCTCTTCAACATTCTGAATGGAGTGCTTCCACATCTCATACTGTTCCATGTCATTAGCATGACATTTAAAATCTGGTCCTGCAGCAGCTGCTGTGCCTTTGATCTTATCAACTAAATATAAATCAATGTCCCTCATTAGGAGAAAGGGAGTAGTAGATCTATAGAGGAAGAAATATGATTATGAGGATTAATACGAATTGCAGCAGGAATAAGAAAATAATGGCGTGAGTCAGATTGGGTAATTGTGCCCCCTAATGACCGGCAGTCGGTATTACCTTCATTTCCCCATAGCTCATAAATAACATAGGTGTGTGCAAGATCCCGCACCAGGGACCTTATTAGGCACACTGGTCTTCATTTATCGGCCTCCCCTGGGTGTTTTACAATCTGAAAATAAAATGTGTTTTAATGGGATTTCACTTTAAAAAGTCTAATTTGGTCAAATTAATGGGAAAAAAACCGGAAAAGTTGTCATTTTATATTTTATTCAACCCCGATGCCTATGAAACCCCTAAATAAGATCTGGTCCACATAATTAACAGAGATAACATAATTAGGTAAATAAGATTAATCTGTACTCAATCAAAGTGTCACATGATTTGGCACATGATGCCAGTATAAACATTTTGTCTGCAATACTACTAAGCAAGGATCTTTCCAAGGAGTAAAGGTGTAAAGGTTATATAAAAAACGGTAAAGGTATAATAAAAAACTAAAAACTTTTCAAAGAGGGCCAATAAATCCATTCTAGCCAAAAATGAACAGTGTTGCAACATTACAAACCTGACAATAGAAGGAACACCACCAGAACGTACAGGGCAAGGTGAGAATTAATTATAGATTCAGCCAAAACTACAAAAGTCAAAATATATCACTGAAGGAGCTGCAAAGATCTACAGAAAATAATGGAGTAAATGTCAGAACAGTCCACAGAGCAGGGTTTTATTTGGTTTTAAGATTGACCAGGAAAACAGACATTGTTAAAGAAAAAATGAAAACATGTTTGTTTAGTTTTTTGACCATTTGAGGAAAGGCGGTGTGCACAGTGCTTCCCATCACCCCAAGAACACCATTCCCACAATGAAGCATGATGGTGGTAACATCATGCTGTAATTATGTTTTTGGCAGGGACTGAAAAACTGAAGGAAAGATGGAGGGTAGTAAATACAGGGCAATAATTTTGGAAAATAATATTTTAAACTTGATTTTCCGTAGGACAGTGACACTAACAATACTGCTATAGCTACCCAGGAGTGGTATAATCGGGAAATTATATTTACAGTTCTTTGAACGACCTAGTCAAAGCTTAAATCCAAACAACTATCTGTAGTATTACTTGCTGAGCTACATATCTAACTTGAACATGCTGGACCAGTTGCTAAATGTGCTAAGTAAATAGACATAGTCTTGGATCTATAATAGCAGCAAAAGATGGCTTTACTAAATATTGACATTTTGGAGGCAGCAGTGGTTAGGGATTTAGTAACCACTTATCCATACTAACGATTTCTGGTTGGGGTTGTTTGTGATGTTTATTTGTTGTGTCACAATAATATTTTGCATCTTTGAAGTGGTAGGCATGTTGTGCAAACAAACTCAGTTTTAATTCCAGGTCGTAATGCAGCAGGCACTGTGTAGGTATTTGGAAAGAAAAAAAATACATATACTTAAATATATAGTTATTTAATAAAAGTTTCTATAATCCAACACTCTTCAAGCCACATATAATGACAAATCAGCTTTTATTGTGTACAAGTACTGTATATTGGATGGATGGATGCATAAGGTAGATTTTATTGTCTAGTCACTGATGCAGATACCATGCAGAGCTGAACAAAACAATGAAGGCATACAAAATATAATTTTGTTGCATGCTAGATGCCATAGACGCTATGCTGTATGTGTGTACATGTTCAGTTATGGTATTTGCAGTGCAGTCTAATGGAAATTCTTATTTAAAATCTTTCATTTTATTTCAATAGTTCTTGAGAGGTTCTGTAATCTCAATATATAGAGCGCTTAGATAAAACACTGTAATTATTAGCCATTGTACCTTTTTGTTTAAACCAGGTGGACTGGGAGAGCAATGGCGGACTGATGAAGAAGCTGCCTTCCATTCGAGAAGACGAAGAGAACGACGAAGATCAGCACTCTGTGTCACGAGCACCTCGGTCACCCCTGCGCCTCAGCAGAGGGCTCAGTTCCCCACTTCGCTCACCCCTCTTACCCCCAAGACCCTTCCGCCCCCCTTCTGACCACAGCCGCCCTGCCACACTTCAGATACCTGTGGTCAGCTTCAGCAGTGCGCCACCAGAGCTCAGCCCCAGGTACTAGATCACGCACACAGAAGTTGCATCACCGTTTTCAGCTTTGTCTCTCAATTGCCAAAAAAGTCTCACTAAGATGAAAAACATTATCAGTGTCACACACACCAACATCAAAAATGCTGCAGGGCACATTTAACCTTATACAAATCCTGTAGAACACAAACAAATAGGGCTCCTTCTCGTTTCATTTCCTAACTAATGTCAACTGGGATGTTTTACTCATTCTAGTTCAGTTAACATTCACTATATTTGTGCCCCCACGTAGCACATAAGACAAGTGCAGGATTATTCAAGCACAGCTTCTGTTAACAGAGAACATACCAGTGGCTTTATTCAAGTACTTAATATTTATACTTATGTTCAAAGTTTGGAATCACTAAAAAGTGTCTTTATATTTCAATGGAATTATGTTTTCTCAGTTCTTAGTGTTACATCGGTCTAATATGCAAGCTCATCATCATAGGGACCTTAATCCCGCTGTTTTATCGAGTGTACCACCATCCAAGCGGACTAGGTGTTGCATGAAGACACAATTGGCTGTGTCTGAGGCAGGGAGAGGACAGTTAGATATCATTTCCTAGCACTGCAGAAGCAGTATTTGAACATTGCTCGGTGGGTAGCACCACTGCCTCACAGCAAGAAGGTCCCGGGTTCAATCCCAGGGTGGAGCGGCCAGGGTCCTTTCTGTGCGGAGTCTGCATGTCCTCTGCATGGGTTTACTCTGGGTACTCCGGTTTCCTCCCAGATTCCAAAAGACATGTGTATTAGGTTGTTTGGTTGTCTCTAAAAGTAGCCCTTAGTGTGTGAATGTGTGTGTGTGCCCTACAATGGATTGACGCCCTGTCTGGGTTTGTTCTTGCCCTTGCGCCCAGAGCTGCCGGGTGCACACTGGCTGGCCCATGACCCCACGTGGATTAAGCGGAAGATAATGAATGAATGAATGAATATGTTGTGCTGTTCCTTTAAGGGGTATAGCTGGAGTGCTTTTTTCTGAATTTACAATGATCCCACAATAGCTGAGTAGGGTTTCTACTACTATTTTGTATCAAATATGATTTTTTAAATCTAATCTTACCCTGTTCTCTGGTTATCATTTTTAAATGTCAGGTATTGCAGGTATTTGGTATAGCATTGCAGTGAGTATGCAGTTGTATTTATGGGAATTCTGCTTTTTATTTAATAACGAAGTTAGGTGTAGTTTGTCCTTTTTGTGCTTTTCACTTCTTTCAATAAGCCAGTAATGGATAAATTAGTTTCTGTTACTTTGCACAGTGGGAATGTTACTAAAAATGCTTCTATTTTGCATTTCCCACCAAATTGAACACTGCTTTTCATTACAAATCAGCATAACAATTTGTGTGAAGAAAATCTTTAAATATTTCAGGATTGTTTGATATGTTCCCCTTTTGACAGCATGCACTCAAACTGGCGTGAGCTCCACACGTATGAGCCAAATCTAATGATTTATGGTATCCCAATATGATTTCACAATATACCAAAGAGCATCTTATGAGGTTACTGAATTACTGGCTCATAAATCTTTGATGAGGTTTAGGTGAGATGACTCTATAAGAATGTTCAAGACAGTCAGTACACCATAATCTTCTTTTGTCTTCAAGTATAGGTGTGAGGTGGGTTTTGGGTGGGTCATATCATGATTCAGTATTAATACATTACATTGTTAAGGGATTTCAAACATTTGAATGCTCGTGTTTATTTTTCTTGTTTTTATTTGTAATTCCTTTGTGTGTTCTTTAGAAAAACAACAACAACTGTTCTTGTTAGTTCCTAATGAGAGGATACATGTTTCTTTCTGGCTGTGCTTGTGGTAGGTTTGTGGATGGAATCGAGACTGAGAGTCATTCTGGCTCTGCACCAAGGTTTGAATTCAGCTCCAGTCTACCTCACAGTGGCCTTCCATCACCCAGTCCAGGTAAAGAACTCGCATTTTAGTTTTGTCATATCCTTATTTGCATTCAGATATCTATCCATGGTTGTTTATTTACCTTTTTAACAAACCTTTAAACAAAATCCCTTATTGTAAGTTCAATAAATTACGTGTTTTATATTTTAACCTAATTAATCATCCATACATCCCTTCACTGTGTGTGTGTGTGTGTGTGTGTGTGTGTGTGTGTGTGTGTGTGTGTGTGTGTGTGTGTGTGTGTGTGTAGTGAGCCAGGAGCAGGTGGAAACCAGGCAGAGCATCAGCAAACTGAGCAAAGAGGTGAGTAACTCAAACACTTAAGCTAACAAGAGCAAAACATGCTGTCCCATGGAAAACCTGCTTTCATGTGCATGTGTTAACCACCTGTGCATGGATGAACAAGCAGCACTTTAGAATCAAGAATTAGCAGATAAGCGAGAAGAGAATTATGTCCTGGTGGGCAAATTATCGATTATAATCAAGCTAATAGCTTTTTGTTGTTATTATGCAATAATAACAGCCCACAAATAATTAAATACTTTAAAAAAATTGTCAGATAATATCATTGTGGAAACCAGTATAAGGGAAGAATGTTCCACGTGGCAGGAACCGACAGTAGACAAGAATCAAATTCATTTTTGGGCACATAAACAGACTCACATAGGAGGAAACGAGAGAAAAACTCACACAGACAAGGAATCAAACAGAGGATCTGAGGAGCTGTGAGGCCACAGCGCTAAACCATTGCAGTGGTGCAATGCTGCTAGTCATTGCCACTATAATGTCAGATTATACATGATTTAGTTTTCAAAATAATTCACATCATTCACAGTTACTACACAGTTACTCATACAGATGTTTGACTCATATGGATATAATCCCAAAATGTATGCCATTTACAAAGATATACACAATGTATAAAAGCACTAAAAAATCGTGGACACTCGAATTACCTCCAAAACATGGAAATAAGTAGTACTGTGCGGTCACCTTCTGATGTTAGACAATAGTCCCTGGCTCACTTTTGGGTTTCCGTGCATGTCATGTGATCAGATTGGTTATTCCTTGTAATGGAGTCCATTATAACAAATGAAACATTAACAAGAGAGTCTGTAATCACTTGAGGGATGGAGATGTTGTTTTCAATAAGAAATATAAAAAACTCTAAAGGGTACGCCAACTTTCAAGCACAACTTTTACTTGCATACTTACTGCATACTACACCATGCAGTTAATGCAATTATTATTTACCCCCATGACCATAGCTGTTGCATGTTATGCAGTGTTATGCTAGTGAGTGAATTGACTGGTAAATACCTTGCAACCTTAACATAACAGATTAAATGAAGCAGGAAACTATTTCTTATTGTGATGTTTTTTTGTACACAGATGAGCAGCTTGTCACAGCAAGTCTCCCAGCTTAGTCAGGAATTGCAGGAGATGGCACGCCTCCTGCGGCCTCTGTTCCTCACCGCTCCTCAGCCAGTCCTTTCAACCCAGCCCTCCTCACTGACGCCACCTGCCAGTGGACCATCTGGGAACTCACCTGTAGCTTCACCTCCTGTACCTCCAGCCTGCTCTTTACTGGACAGCGCAGACCCGGTAGTTGTGGCAGGACTTCCCAGCTGCCTAATACCCACTAGCCCTTCTCAGAGACAGCAAACCCAAATGGCTTGCTTAAAGGGCGCACCTCATGACACTTCCTCAGAAACTGTTCAAAACGATGCCACTGGTAAGCCTAGCATGTGTCTGGGCTCTAGCAATGGCTATGGGCAGCCAGCACCTGACCAGGTTACCCCTCATGCCCATTCACCAGCTCTTTCTTTCTCCCTGTCTCAATCCACCTCCCAGTCCCAGTCACCTTCCCTCTCTTCCTGCCAAGGCCCGCATCCATCCTGCCCCTCCAGCTGTACCCAGACGCTGTTGTTTCCACTCACTTCACAAGACATTCCACCACCACCACCCCCATCCTATTGCTCAGCACCTGCTTCTCTCAGCAGCTCTCCAGGTAACACCAGACATTGTCCCTCCCCAGTCTTCTCCACATCCACACCTCTGCTCCAGGCCTTGTCCTGCAACTTTCCATCCTGCCCTCATCCCTCCCAGCACTCACTTTATGCACTGAAGGACAGACATGGGATGATGGGATTCCCATGGCACCGACAGACCTCTAGCTGTTCCCAGGCATCACCTCCAAGTGAACAACCACAGCTCGAACTGGAGATGCAGGAAAGGGCGACTGGTATAAGAAGCTCAGCAGAGCACATCAGCTTCATTGATGAGGAAGGACCACCACTGTGAACTGTATGGGGAAAGATGAGCAGGAAAGAAGGTAGCATATCATCAAGCCAAAGTGGATGGTAGAAGAAGGGAGAATAAGAAAAGGAGAATGATATTGAGATTGGTTCCATCCACTGTATCATTTAGGAGTAAGGAAACTGCTGTTCTTCGAGGCAGTGACTTTTGTAACCAGTCGTGATGGCATCTCGCGCCATCTCTTCACACCAAAACCTAAAAACCAGCCAGTTCAAACCCAAGCAGCACAAAGAGTTGCTGAGACAGACAGCAACTTATGATTAGTAACGTGACTAGGCACAGTGGCTTAAATCAGAAAGGTGCATGGCAACCTGAATTCTTTACAACCAAAAAAAAAAAACGACCAAACTATGTAGAGATACTGATATATGAAGTGGCCTGAAGCTTTAGTGAAGTGTGCATGGATATACACTGATCTCACAAGCTTGATTCCAGGAGATGCTATATATTTGCAATCCACATAATTCTTTTCTATATGGTTAAAACCTTTTGGGCTTTATGAACAACCTACTGTAGGACGAAGAGCATCTAAACTGCCTTGGTTTTCACAGGGATTAGTCAGAAGAATGAATGTGGCACACACTCAACATACACCACAATCAACTGCTTCTTCCTGCTTGAGCAGAAGCACTGCGCATTTCTTTATGATCAGATCCCATACTTTGCATACTTTACTTTGAGTGCAAAAAAGTCCCAAACTACACATAGTATAGATACACTCCGTGGCTGATATTATATGGACATCTCTTAATTATTGGGTTTAGCTGCTTTAAGCATTTCCAAACAACAGAAAATCAAGCATAAACAATGCAGTTTCCCCCACGACAAAGACAGGAAATGAGAAGTTCAGTAAGCATTGTAGTGGTACCGTCATAGGATTCCACTTTTCCAGTTAACTATATACAATGGAATGATGCAATTAATTTAACTTCAATAAAATTCAAGTTAATTACATGAAACTGAAATGACAGATAACCTTACATAGACAAAATAGCGACACCTTCCAGTCATGTGATGGACTGGGCTGCCATCCAGGGCACGCCTATTACTGTAACCTGTGTTCTCTGTAACCTGTGTTCTTTGTGCACACTGTGAACTCTTCTGTGACCTTGACCAGGATAAAATAGAGATAAAACTTAACAAGACTGGCTTGAACTTAACACTGACCTCAAAACAATCCAGTATCATTGGGGTGGATAAGAATGCCAACTACACTGCCTTATTGCCTTATTGTGCATCACATTTACATTTAGTTGTTGAGCAGATGACCTTATATAGGTGACTTACAAATGATAGTTTTACAAGCCACAGTTGCGGGTTAACGGTCTTGCTCAAGGACTCAACAGTGAAAGCTTTAAAGCTTTTTTTTTGGGATTTGAACCCGGACATTCTGGTTCACAATCAGGTACTTTAAATTCTAAACCATAACATCATTGCAGGCTCTTGTGGCAGAATACAAGTGACTTCCTTTTTCCTGATGAGGGTCAAGGGGTCTGTGGCACATATCCTTGGAGAACACAGGGTGCAGTTCGATGTTAGTGTGTTGTTGCTGCAAAAGAGGATGATTCCACAAGCGGCCTCCTTTCTTCAGACCTGCATGTAATGCTTGACTGACTGGAAGAGACTTGAATTCTAATTTTTTATTAATTTAGCCATATAGCATTTACACAGACATAAAATCTTACAGTTTCAGCAATTGTGAGCCAAGGGTCTGACTCAAGGACCCAACAGTGGCAGCTTGGTTGGTGTGGGATTTGTACCCTAAGACCTTTTGGTCCACAGGCCAGTACCTTAACCACTAGGCTACAACAGAATGGGTATTTGGGTGTTTAACAAGAAGACCTTGTCCATATATTTTTGGACTTTTACCACCTGGCCCACACACAAAGATTTTAAGTCTGCTGCAATTCAGTGTGGTATACACAATGCCATCTAGTATGTGGCAGCTTCATGGAGTAATGGCCAATAGCCCAGCGTGGTTCCTTTAGGACCTTCCTTTAAAACGAACAACAACTGGCATTACATAAAGACAATCAAAACAAATGAAGCATAGGGACCCAGCCTAAAACACAAAGTATGCCAGCTACCGTTCACACTGCCATAGCCTGATATGCCAAACAGTGGGAAGACTGAAAATGGGAGTGCAAGGTGCCAATGAGTAGTCTGTTGGGAACTTAAAAAGGGTCAGTACCATATGGTTTGCAGCCCAAGTACAAGCCAGAGAGGCATGCCAAATTGTAAATAGATTACACACATGGCATGTAGGGCAGAGTAAACCTCCAGTAGTAAATTGAACAATAATACATGACAAGAGGAGAACACACATACACACACACACACACACACAAACAAAACACACACGCAGCTTTAGCCATCTAGCCACGTGTGCCTTTCCTATAATCAGACATCTCCAAAACATTGTCCCATTTGTTTTCTGCTCAATGCAGTTCATCCACATTATCAAAAAGCACTGCACTTTTATTGCATTGTCATTATTTATTAGGGTTTTATTAATTTATTGACCCGTTAAGGACACTAGATTGAACTTGATAAAATTGGACAAAAAGCAATTTAACCACAAGCCACTTGCACTCTTAGCGGTAGTAGAAGGAGTGTACGAGTGTTATTCTGAGGTTTAACAACAATTACCACAGAAATATCATAATGTCTCATGAATATTCCAGGGTCAAAACACTTCAAATGGGCTTGTCATCTGTTTGTCTCTCTCAAACAAGGTGTACATGCTTGAGTATGGACAGGATATGTAATTTGCAGAAAAAATTGCAATTATATTTTCTTTACACAGGAGATATATGTCAGCACAGGTATGTTTGATTGTTTCTAAGAGGTGGGGTGTTCAAAGACTTTGGTTCAGGGTTTGGGTGGGTTTAGGGGGTACATGCATGTACTGTTTCTTTGCATGAGGAATGTGCCTGCATATCAAACATGGGAACAATATAGGGGTAAAATGGCTGGAGGTCCAGCAGCATTACAAATGTATTTTGTTAAATGTAATAAACTTCAACAGATCCTTACAAGAATAATAAAAGTTAATTTATAAGAATTGGAACTGATGTGGTGAATTAATATATTTGATTGCTTTTAAATAAACACCCATGGTTTTGTTAACATTCATATACAGGTAACGTACCAATTGCATATACAGTACTGTGCAAGTCTTAGGCCACCATTTGATTAGATAATATGGTCATGCATTTTGTTACGTTGACAGTGTGTTACGTCATTATACAACTGCTAAAACAACAAACCTAACGGTGGCCTTGTACGTAGTACTGTCTGTCCATGGTCAGATTAGGTTATCTTTATTATTAAGATTACTAACATACTTAACCACAAGGTATAGAAATGAGCACATGACTGTGAATGAGGCATGCAGCCATCACAGAAGCAAGGAGTCAAGAGCACAGAGTGTAATGGGATGTTTCAGTATAAAGAGAAATGAACCAACATGCAGCAAAAGTGGTAAGTGTGTGTGTAGATGAGTCATTTGGCTGGTGGCTTATTAGCAGCACCTTGATAAGACATAGGCAGCAAGTGTAAGGAATTTGGGACAGTTTCAAATGTACCAGCAGAGCATGGCTGAGCAGCATAACATGGCCATAACAGCAGTATTTACTGAGTTAATACCACTACAATTCAGTGTTCCATACAGCTGACTGGCTGATTGATTGGCTGATGGATGGATGGATGGATGGATATCAGATCACATGACCTGAGCTGCAAGTATCTTACTACAATAACTGTCAATTAAATGCTTTTAGCACTTATTTAATGTATTATCTACATTGGCAAGGTTATGCTCTTGAATTTTATAGGAATGTTGCTTTTGTCTTCAGCCATCTAATATACACGGTTTAGGAAAAAAACATTAGAAGCCAAAGTTGAATCTTTGGAAACAATAAATACACCTACAAAGTTCTAAATATTTGGTATGTTTCACTTTTTGCTGCAAAGACAGCACATACATGAGCTGGACTCTAGTTAGTGCAAAATATGATACGTGTTATCCCAGATGATACGTGATTTATCAATATGCTACAGAACGCTTGACTTTCTCTATCGTCGAGTGACCCCTATAAATACTCAGTGGGGTTTAGGTCAGATGTACAGGATGAGCCAAAAGTCACAGGATACATTGTGTGCTGCGTCTTGGACTGCCAAAACCATGATTGAGGTTCCTTTATCGGTAGCAATCTTTGGACGACCACTACGTGGCTTGTCATCCACAGTCCTGGTTTATCAGAATTTGGCTATGGGGGATACAGCAGTGCTGTGTGAAATTGGTGGTTTTTCTAGGTGTCGGATGTTAAAGTCTGCGGCTATGATACAGCAGCTCTGTTTCCTGAATATCGTTATGTTGATGATGTGATTTTTAGTAAATTTACACGAGAAAAATACAAAACAGACGTATTTTCAGTGGCCTCAGACATTTGGTCCCCAACATAGAAGTGACACAGGTTTTGGAATGCTATACAAAAACATTACTATACTGTTGCCTCACAGGTCCAGAGAGTCTCACAGTTCCAGGTCTAGGTCTCTGCATGCTTGCTCCTTGTGTTGAGTTTGCATGGACTTTTCCCCACGTCTTATTGGGTTTCCTGGATATCCTGGTGAGTGAGTAAAGTCTTTTTGCTATTTTAAACCTGCTTAAACACACCAGGGTCCCAGAGGTTCCAGAATCCTGGAACTCATTGGGTGGCAGCACGCCCTGGGTTAGCAGGTGTTGCAGCACCATTAGATGTTTCCTTTATTTGGTCTGTCTCCACTTGAGAGATTCAACCACTTGTTTCTAAAGGATTATCAAAAGGATGCTGGGTAACCCTTTGAAAATAAAGCTAATGATTTGTGTACATTATGTGCAGTATTGTTCACAAGGACTCTAGTCCTTATGCAAAATGATGGGCAGAGACTAACAGAGAGGTGTGTGTGTGGTTCTTGTCAATGTCATATAATGTACAAAGAGTGGAGCTAAAGCATCTAAACTGCACACACTACATCTCATCAGCTTATGTAAATAGGACTTCAAAATTAATGCTCATTGGTCTTTTATATCATAGAGGAAAACACTGCATATAGATAATTACTAGCTATCACAGAGCATAACTGTGAATATCTAACTTTCAATCAATACAGTATTTGGGTGGAGGATCATGCTCTGTCCAGCAGTGACACTGAAGAAATGTATAACAAACAGCAGTGATAGTTTAACATTTGTGTCCAAGAACTTCCATGTCAAATTGTGAATCAGCTCAGTTAAAATAACCAGTTAGGCACATTGTATAGTCAGACAATTACAGCATTGAAAGGCTGGAGGTTCTGCTGCAACTATATGCATACTACCAGGTCAATAAAATACAATCCAAATAATGTACTAAATGAAGAAAGGATGTAATTTTCCATTAATTTAGGGAGTGCACTGTGGCTGATGCAGTTATTAAAAATGAGTGTATATATGTATATATATATATATATATATAGATATATGTATATACATATACATATACA
>JAUZST010049795.1:0-25054 GCA_034779995.1 Parotocinclus haroldoi | reverse complement strand
TGTGTGTGTGTGTGTGTGTGTGTGTGTGTGTGTGTGTGTGTGTGTGTGTGTGTGTGTGTGTGTGTGTGTGTGCATTGAGGGGTAAAAGACCGATGTGGGATGTAAAATAGAGAAGGTTTAAGAGAGGCATGTCTGTACACTTACTGGTAGGAAAATTAATGTAGAGTGCTTAACTGTCTCATATCTAGCTGAAGGACACACTCTTCTGGCAGGGTGTGAGAGTCCTGCAGTTCCAGCTTCATCTCCTCCCTACTGGACAAGTGCTCCCCATTAAAATGAAGATGAAATATTCACGAAGGCATGCACATTATGTCTTACCTCAAATATTTAAAATAATTAAATAATAAATGACTCTATGGATGATGAAGTTCATTCTATTAACCCTGGTGATACATTGCTCACAAAAATCAGGGGACATTTCATTATGGGATATTTCAGTTTGCCTAGAATAATTGAAGCCATAGGAATGAGCATTGGATGACTTTGCCTCTAGATATGCAAACCTTGGTGAGACGCCCACTTAGAAACACTACAGAAAATCTACATGACTTTTATTTTAGTTGAAACAAGATAATGCTACCTCCAAAACATTTTGCCCTGTTTGTCTTTCTTTTCCAGTAACACAGACATAGTATATTCTGTTTGGTGCATTAGCAGACCCCAAGCAGATATTAATTTGTTGATACCCAAGATTTTCTGTGGTGTGTGCTATGGTCAAGATCTGTGAGTAAGCTGCCTTTTGATGTATTATTTAGAGCTTAACAAGTTGTGTAGATGCTCAGATTATGGGTCTATACATCTATATATGAAGAGGCTATTCCTGATTCAAGTGAAATATCAAATTTCTTATAGGCTCCAATCCCTACCACTGTCTCTCTCTCTCTCTCTCTCTCTCTCTCTCTCTCTCTCTCTCTCTTTCTCTCTCTCTCTCTATCTATCTATCTATCTATCTATCTATATATCTATCTATCTGTCTGTCTCTCTCCCTCCCTCTCTTTGTGATGGAGGAAGGTTATGAGCAGTGCTGACATGCGTTGTCTGACAGTACAAAAGCAGCTCGTTCACTTTACAGTCACATGCTGATTTTACATGTCTGTGTTGTGAGGTTTGGAGTCAAAGATGTCGTTCCCTGATCTCAACTGAATTATGCATGTGCTGACTCACTTCAGATATATAATTTATCATTGTGTTTTCCCAAGGGCTAAAATAAGATCAAAATGAATTAATTTGCTATAGTCTCTTTTGAGTTGAATAAACTATTAAACAGTTTGTTATGGTTCATGCACTGATGAAATGGGACACCAGTCCCAACTGATGCATAAATGATTCCCGAGAGATGAGTCATACTGTCTAAAATCTATTCAAGTAAATTAAAACATAGGAAAATTTACATGCACATACATATGGTACTCATACCTTTATGGATCCCCCACCAATAAGACACTGGTGGTTGAAGGAAACCTCCTACAGATTTCCAGGCACCAGATATACATACAGGGGTTTGTCATCCAAGATATGTCTCATCATGAACATGACATGAAATGTCAACATGCACTGGAATTTGTGGAAGTTGAAGCTGAAGTTGAAGATTGGACCAAATAAGTGACCATGACGTTCTGTACATATAATTTGTGGCTGTAAATTATGTGGTAGAGTGCTGCCTATCTGCTGTTGTTGAGCCAAAATAAAATTCTCAGTAAGGTATTGGTCATAGGATCTAGGAGGGTTGCTATGTAAAAACTGAACTGTGAACTGTGTTATCTCTTATCCATGTTTTTTGTGGATTTGGATGTGTGTTTTGGATCGTTGTCTTGCTTCATGATGTAAACATGAATTGCTTATAACTCTCTTACTTTTGATGCTTTATATTGTAAGGTTTAGGGCTTTTGAAGTTGGAACCAGACATAATGTTTTTTACTCACTCACTTTCCATATTATCTTAATTCCAACTCAGGGTCACACTGACTCACTGGGGAATTTTAGAGATGCCTTTGGAATTTGGGGGATATTGATGTACCAAGAGAAAATTGACATAGGCATGTGAACAAGATGCAGAGTTGTTCCAGGCAGTGACCTGAAGGTGACTTGAAACCAGATTTCGAGGGCTTGGAGGCGACAGCATTAACAATTGTGCCAACATACTGCTCCTAATTAATTTATTTTTATTTGTTTTTTTATAAATCTTAAATGCTTTTTTAAACCCAGGTTGGAAATTTGCTGTTTAACCCTGCTGTTGTGATCCAGTCAATTTTACCCATGTTTCGTATTTCATTAGCTTTCACGACATTGCCCAGAAAATACACAAAATGAACAATAACAAAAAGACAGTCCCACCATCTAAAGTGCCAGGGATGTCTTTGGCTCGTTTCATTTTTAAATGTAGGCACAATTGGCTGTGGGAAAGGAAAGGGAGGATAGTTGTGGGATCATCTCCTGGTGTTGCAACAGTGACCCCCATGTGACCCTGTGATGTACTGCCTATCCCTCCAGGAAGCACTACACCTTCTGTTATCTGGAGATAGGAGTTGATTTTTAAAAAAAAGGTTATTATTCTGGGAATCAATATTTATGAAGCTGAATTCGTGCAGCTTGAGATTTTGAGCAGTTTTTTATCATATCATAATGTGATTTACATCGATAACATTGCCACAGTGATTTTTCATCCCTGCAAATTCAGATACAAGTATTGATATTTCAACTGCATGAGGTGAAACAAGACATACAGTACATTAGGCAAAATCAGCTACTAGTGCTGCCCAGCTGTGCCAGATGGTGTCTTGATGTCATGCTGTTATGGCACCTGGGACATTTTGACACTTTTAGACATGTCTGTGATTGATGTGTTTGTGTACAACCAGTAAAACAGGCACACAGAGAAGAAATGTAAGTACATTTTCTGCGTAGCATAACTGATTCAAAGGTCACATATAAGAAAGCTGTCAAATCCTAAACACCAACTGGTAAGTAACTTATCATGATGTTTTATTTATTGCAAAATACATAATCTATGTTCGTTATGTTTTATATTCTCTTGGTCCTTATAAGTGTTCCTCATTTGGTGGCATTATACAAGGCATAATCTATTATCCTACCTTAAACCTTAGTTAATGCAGCCAAGGCACTTTCCCTCATGTTTTCACCACAAGGAGGTGCAGTTTATCCCCTACATCAGTGGTTCTCTGCTTTGGGGGTGCTTCTGCTCTGAACATTTTAGTGCTTTCCCCTGTACCCAAGATGGCCACCGCCATATGTTAATTTAAAAAATGTGTTAGTAGGATAAACACAAAAATATGAATATGGCTGTAATTCAGAGGTCAAATGAAATGTGAGAGTGAAGACTACTACCATGTTTATGAATAATGAGTTTAGCGGGAGTATGAGTATCAGTAATAATGCCGAACCCAAGACTGACCCTTAGGGGACACCAGACTTGATTTTTTGAGAGGATCCACGATTTATGTAAACTAATTGATACTGGTCTTTAATGCCTAAGGTATTATCTAACTTAATCTTAAAAAGAAATAATAACTCAAATGCTGCACTCAGATCTAACACAACAAGAAAAGTCATGCATCCTTCATCAGACATTAATGTTTCAGTACACACTCTAATAAATGTTAAAACATTTAATAAATTAATTTTTGGTACTCGGCTGGCGTGGTGGCTTGGTGAGTACAATCATCACCTCATAGCAAGAAGGTTCTAAGTTCAATAACAGGTGGAGAGACATGGGTCCTTTCTAGAGTTTGTATGTCCTTCCTGTGTCCATGTGGGTTTACTGCAGGTGCTCTGATCCATAGTCCAAAGACTTGTGTGTTAGGTTGATTGGAATTTTTTGAAGTGCTCTTAGCATATGTGTATAAGTGTGTGAGTATATGCCCTGGTTTAGTGCCCTGTCAGGGTTGTTCCTGCCTTGACCCTGTGTCCTGCTAGGCATCAGTTTTCCTGAAGCCCTGACCAAGGCTTAATTGGACAAGACAGTGAATCAATATATGTTGGAACTGGATCAGTAAAATTGACAATGTTCAAAGTCTAGTTGTAGTTGTCAGTAAAGACCGGTCAGTATTTGTGATCAGTGCAAAATATTCTAGCTGTGATTCAGAGTAGTCAGACTAGTTAAACCGTGTAGTAATGAATGTATGATAAAATGTGATTTACAAATTACATAATTTCCACAACATGTCATGCACTGTGAACTCAAATAGAACTGCAAAGGAAAAAGAAAGTTTAGTGAGAAAATAAAACTGGGTGCATAAAGTGATATTAGTATAAGAGGTCATTGCTTCCAGGCATATTATAACATGGCCATTAACTGAGCAGATGATGTGTCTGGGCTTTTTTGTCCTCTTAACCATGTCTAGATGATTCTGTCACAGGGATTGGCATTGCATTCCTAACTTAATAGACCATTAGTGTGTATCAGGGTGATACTTGTTGGCAAGGGCAGCACTAGCCACTAATAACCATATTTCCTCTGCCAAGCTAAATAAGAGAATATAGAGCCTATCAGGGGTCTTGCTCTTGTGTAAGCTGTTGATTCTATCCAAGACAGTAAATGTTCACTCTAAATATTTCATGCAGTCAGAAGTGCCTGTGTATAATTGTTTATTATGGAGAAATAGCCAAGGCAGTGAAATACTATGAAAGGTAAAGGTTGGGTATCTAATGGGTTATATTGGGTTAAGTATCTATTAAATTAGATACCGAAATGTTATGGTAATACTGCTCTGGCTGATAAACTACAATGATATGGTTATGTGAAATATTGTCTCTTCCTCTCCTTTTAAGAATGAATTCTATTTTATATTAAGGCACAATGTTTATCCTAGATACCAAACCCATTTCTTCCCTCTGTTGGAAGTTTCTGCTAGTTTTTAAATCACCGGTACAACTATTCTGGGCTCTCTTAAAGCTTTCTGTCAATATTTCAAATTCCAGTCACAGATACATGAATTATCACAATTTATAACATGTAACTTGGGTAGCCTCTGATATACAGTGGTTTGAAAAAGTTTTTCACAGTAGTTACACAGTAGTTAAGACACCCCTAATAATTTTCATAATATTCCTTTATAAATCATTGGATGTTTGGATCAGATATTTCAGTTAAATATATCATATATCGGTTGAATATAGTGATATTTGAAGAGTGAAATTAAGTTTATAGGATTTACACAAAGTGTGAAATAATTGTTTAAACTAAATTAGGCAAGTGTATACATTTGGGCACCCTAACAGAAAAAAATACATGAATATTTAGTAGATCCTCCTTTTGCAGAAATAACAGCCTCTAAGCGCTTCCTATAGCTTCCAATGAGAGTCTGGATTATGTTTGAAGGTATTTTGGACCATTATTCTTTACAGAAAATCTCCAGTTCAGTCAGGTTTGATAGTTTCCGAACATGGAGACCCTGCTGTAAAATCACACCACAGATTTTTAATAATATTCAGCTCTGGACACTAAGCTGGCCATTCCAGAATGTTGTGCTTGTTCCTCTGCATGAATACTTTAGTAGATTTTGTGCAGTGTGTAGGGTCATTGTCTTGTTGGAAGATCCAGCCCTGGCGCAACTGCAACTTTGTCACTTATTCTTGTACATTGTTTTCAAGAATCTTCTGATATTAACTGGAATCCATGCGACCCTTAACTTTAACAAAATTCCCAGTACCTGCACTGGCCACAGCATGATGAAACCGCCACCAAATTTTACTGTAGGTAGCAAGTGTTTGTCTTGGAGTGTTCTTTTTCCGCCATGCATATCACCCCTTGTTATGTCTAAATAACTAAACTTTAGCTTCATCAGTCCACCAGGACCTTATTCCAAAATGAAGCTGGCTTGTCCAAATGTGCTTTAGCATACCTCAAGAGGTTCTGTTTGTGGTGTGTTCGCAGTAACGGCTTCTTTTACACTACTCTCCCATACAGCCTCCCCTTGTGCAAAGTGCCCTGAATAGTTGAACTATGCACAGTGACACCATCTGCAGCAAGATGATGTTGTACGTCTTTGGAGCTGGTCTGTGGTTTGATTATGACTGTTCTCACCATCCTTTGCCGCTGCTTATCTGAGAGTTTTCTTGGCCTGCCACTCCGGGCTTTAACTAGAACTGTGCCTGTGTTCATCCATGTCCTCACTATGTTCCTCACAGTGGAAACTGACAGCTGAATTTTTTTTAGCTTTTTGTATCCTTCCCCTAAACCACAATGTTGAACAATATTTGTTTTTAGGTCATTTGAGAGTTGTTTTTAGGCTCCCTTATTGCCACACTTCAGAAAAGATGCAAAGAGGAGAAATTGGCCACCTTTCCCTTTCCAATAATAAGATTTACCTGTGTATGAAGGTTAAGGGTCATTAAGCTTGCCAAACAAATTTTGTGTTCCAATAATTAGTGCTAAAGGTATTCAAATCAATAAAACCACAAGGATGTCCAAATTTATGTACATTATGTACACTTTTTTAGTTTAAATAATTATTGCACACTTTTTGTTAATCCTTTAAACTTAATTTCAAATATCACTACTTATCAAAAAGTACTGTGTTCATCTGTGTTAGCATTGCTATATGATATATTTAACTGAAATTGCTGATCCGAAAAACCAATGAATTATAAAGGAAAATCATGAACATTATTAGAGGTGCCCAAACTTTTTCATTCCACTGTATTATTGAGACTATCATGCCTAGATTTCCATTTCCACCTTTAAAACAGCAGTTAAATAAATAGCCTACTGCACTTAGAATAATATTCTCTCTCAGATGTGCAATTTATTGGAACTGGTCTATACATCTAACATGGTTATTAATATTATGAATGCCATTAGGGTATAAGCTGTGAAAATGATAGGGTTTGGTGGATGACTACTTCTCTTGAAACAACCAAATATACGACCAATATTACTGCTCAGCCCAAAATGTGCACACCTGGGGCAACAGTCGGTTATAATATCATATCATAGCTTTTTGCTAATTAACCCAAGCCATGGTTGGTAGAATCCAAGCAGATCTAGCAGCATAAAGCAAATAATTGCTTGAGGAGATATCAGGAGGAATAGGTGTTGTCAGTGACCCTGACACTCTGCACCGCTTCAAAAAGTGCACCCCCAGCATTACAGGGGACAGCACTGAAAAAAGACTTCCACCTCTGGCTATACCAATCATGGGACACATAGGTTGACATCAATCATGATGATGGTCATAAGGGTGACAAGCTGGAGGGAAAGACATGGGTGTGAAACCATGTGGTGGATGAAGATGAGGATAATGATAGGAGATTTGCTTCTCATTCTGTGTATTAGGATTCTTATTTTAGTCATTACAGTCAAATACACCTCATTCTGCTAGTAACACTTGACAAAAAGGTAATTGCGAATTATCTTAACTCTGGGTGCAATGTTTTGTGTTTTTTAACTTTCTCTTTGTAACACTGTATATTCATGATATATTAACCCTATCAATATACAGTAAATTGTACACCCAGTGTGGAAATGCACACTAGTCACGTGTACGAAGCAATCACAAATATTTATTAAATTCAGACAAGCAAAGCAAAGCTGGCAGGAAAGCTCACAAATGAAAAACATGCAGGGTTAAGTTGAACCCTGTTGTCCGGGGAAAACAACAGAATCAGAGTGCAGGAAAACAGGGCAAAATGAATCGCTAGCCAGACTTTAAATTAAATAAGCAATACACATCCTGTCTAGCCATTTGATATTCTGGGTTTACAACAGGGCATGACTCCTCAGACTCAGATAGCCTAGACGCAGGTGAACCTCATCTTAAATCAGTACTCCAGAAACAGTGTTTGTGTGTATTCAGGTACTTCCGTGTATGGTTGCATGAGTGCATTCTGAGCCGGAGCACTGGACATTCATTTTGAATATATTTCATATTGTATTGGAAATAACAGCATTAAGCTAACAGTAAAATCAGGGCAATTATGCACTCAACACATTACTGGGTACTGTTGAATAATAGAAAAGTATATTTATATAATTATATACTTATCTAACACCTTTGTCACCTTAAATGGTTTCCAACACCATTTTTTCTATGTTTAAGTAATTTTGTTTAAATATATAAAATCAGATACTTGGTATTATATTTCCCCCATTCAACAACAAACTAGTCATTTAAAAAATGTCTGACTTCAATATTTAAAGCTTATAAATGTCACTTGATTTTAAGGAAGCACCAGGCACTGAGCAGCACTGGTATCAACCTCTTGGAGAGCTTTTGGGGAAACAGCTAACTTAGAGAGGCTAAGAAGGGGAGAGAAGATGTGCATGTCTATCTGTTTGTGTGAGCTGCTAGGTTTGAAAGCTCTTGTGTTAGATGGAATGATGAACAACTGCAATGACAGCCAAAATAAATGTGGATGTATGAAGAGCACATCAACATAAAATTATGCCCACAAACGCACAATGACAGCCCAAACAATTAAGTTACACTAATCCTCTCACTTAAGGGATATTTAATTATAGGATGTTTCATTTTGAAATATCTCCTACTTTTTGTAGCTGCATGACGTTCTATTTGGAGCTAAACAGGTTAGTTATAAGAACCACCAAAAGTAAAGGAGGCCTGTGAATACCCCAGGTTGCAGTTAGCATTAGCAGCTGTGCTAATGCCTTGAGTTCGCATGTGCTTATGCATATTACTTATTTCACTTTTAATCCATTGCTCACTACTCTACATGACATTTTCTTGACTTTATTAAAACAAGCTTTGTGATCTTTTGCCAGGTGTAGATTAGTGATTTTAGTTAGGTTTCAAAACTTCAGTTTGTAGAACAAAAGTCATGATTAAGGTCTTTTCATTTAGAAAATTATTTGAATATCATTGTGGTTGCCAAGAATTTTGCTTTGAACATATTTGTTCATGCAAAAAAAAGCTTCATAAATATGCAGATCGTAATTTAAGCAGTCCCTCATAAGTTGATGTTAACAGTGCATTAGATGTATTATAAAGCTTCAATAACCATATAGGAAAATAAATTTTTACTTAATCTTGAACTATTATTATTATTATTATTATTAATATTATTGTTATTATTGTTATTATTATTATCTTGGTGCTTGGTTCTGCAGCAGTTTAAGATGGTAGCCCATCATCGTGGTGCTCTGGGTCCAAAGTTTTGAGTCCTCTGCTAAGGTTGTCCAAGTTGGCATACCATATAGGCATACTGGTCACTGTCTGTGGGAGAGGAGGTTGGTCAGAATGTCTACTGACGCTGTGCACTGAGGGCTGCTGCCCCTATGACGTACTGGTGTCCCATCCCTTGCACAATGTGTGTACCCTGTGTTCTCTGAGGTTAGGTCAAGCAGCCACATTGAGCACAAAATGCTGAGTTAGATCTTGATAAAAATATTATAACGATAGAAAATAAGCATAATGTACTTTTCTGGTGACAAATCCCCTAATTGCAATGAAAAGTCCATTACCTATAATATGCTATTTACTGGATTTTGTGTGTTGGAGGGAAACCAATTTATTAGAAGAAGCCCAAACTGGAACGTACATGGAGGCCAAATGCCACACAGACAGTAGTAAAGATTAACCCTGTAAGTCTGGATTTGTGTGGTATCAACACTAAAGTCAGCAAAGACAGAATTACCAATAAGAGTTTTAAAGGATTTAAAAGATAGTTACTGCAGTCTGTAGTTATTAAAAGTAATACACACAGGCTTGGCTCTGAGACATAACCAAAAGAAAATGCCAAGTTGTGTACTTCCATGCAGTAGATTTTTGGTATCTTCCTGTCTGTAATGATCAATGGCTTGCAAAGGTGCCTCCTATAATCTAAGTCATGTGTCTTGCTAGGATAGAATGCCTAAAAAGCATATAGGCTAGCTGAATAAATGTGGGTATTAATATGCTTTTAGTCTAAAATTATTCTTGAACAAAGCACCAGCATCTGGTAAAAGACCTTTACCTCATCACAAAGAAGCGGCTCTCTCATTAACATCATATTGATGTATATCATGTATGCTGTGTAATCCTTACCCCTGGATGTCAGCTCGGTACTAAATCATAAATCAATTAGGGGACATTAGAGCAAGATCTGCATAGTGAATAGTAACAGTGACATTGAGCAGGAAAGGGGACATCAAGAAGATGGATTAAAAAGGGATAGGTTTCTGTAAGATGCTACGTCAATGTCCTGCTCCATGCTCTCGGGGCACTGGTCAGATGGCAGTCATTCAGAGGGCAGTGACGAAAGAAAAGAACCCTTATCAAAGAACTGCAGACATACAGCTGGCATTCAGTCATCTTTGATGAATGTGTGTGTGTCTATTTACAGAACACACTGAATTTACATTCAGTGTCATTGCCACAGATAACTGTCACCACAGAACATGATTGACAGTCGTGTATTCCAATAATGTATTTATCACAGTTTTAGAGCAACACCAATATCACAGGCACCAAAGAAACAGAGACATGTGCAAGTTGAAGCAATAGCAAGATGCTGCCATCAGTTTGGTAGTTTTTATCACACAATTTTGTCTGTAGAACCTTAAAAACATCTTTCTTGCAGACAAATTGGCTTCTCAAATGGCATAATTGAATGTGGAGCAGCTTGCAGATCCTTCCTACAGCTCTGAGTACAGAAGGTGGTCAGATATTGAAAAATATGATTCTGTTTCGATCCAGGTGCTCTTGTGGCATGAGGTGAATTTTAATTGGCACCACAAAAGGTTCCTCCAGGCATGCAGGCCATTTCTCTGCCAAAAGAGAGTGCAGTTAATTATAAAAAACTGTTTTAAATCATGACAAAAATGATGCCCTGTACATGTCCGGATGCAAAACAAACTGAATATGTTTTTGCGACAATATTGTATACATGTTATTTGTCTGACAGTCTTACATTGCCTTACGTATTGTTGTGAACCTCAATGACATGTTCAAATGAGATTCACTGTATTGTGTTTGCCTTAAAAACAGGTTGTGTATAGGGAGATTGATATTTCATTCGTTAAAGCTGCAAGTGACCTTGAACTAATGATATCAATTCAACCTACACACACCCACACCTACATTTAGTGAATGTTGCACTACTTACCTGATTCAAGCTACATTCTAAAAATATAGATTTAACAACATAGGACTGATAAAACCTGTTCTGATATGCAGTGTGATTACGTCATTAACATTCATCAATAGTCCATATACATTATTATACAATTGACATTGCTCACCTTGTTGAAGTTAGTAATTTCAAGGTAATGCTGTGAAGTTTGTAAAACTTTTTCGAAATATTTATATTTGTACAAAAGGTATTTTCAACCAATGGAAGGAAAATCAGGTGTGAGTTGGCACTGTTGCATTGATTTGGGGGCAAAAAAATCGACAACACAATAAGCTATTATGGGTTTGTTTGTTTAGGTAGAATCAATATGTAGAAAAAAACGATGTATTCAAGCATTATAATTTATGTATTTATTTATGTATTTTAAAATACACATTTTCCATGCATTTTCCTCATCTCCTTCTTTCTCTTCTCTACTTCTCTTTGACCTCCTTAAGGCCCTATCTGAGATGTTTTACCTTTAACTTATTATTATTTTTGTACTTAACTATTGTAAGTCACTTTGGACGAAAGCGTCTGCCAAATGTAATGTAATGTAATGTAATGTAATTTAATGTAATGTAATGCTGTCCCATCTTTTTACCATTTGAGGTTCTAGCAATGGAATGAGCTAAATTGATGAGATTTATTTTTATTATTTTCTTTATTTACTTAAAGTATTTTTGGATGGACAGATGTGTGTTTACCTGAGGAGGTGAAAACACAAAAATTTAGTGAGGCGAAGAAGACAAGCAGGTGGATGATCTGGGTCCAGTCATTCATTTGTATATGTATATAATTTATATAACTGACACATAACTCTGACTTAAATATCACTGGAGCATATATTACATGTACTCCCACTTAATATTCAAAGGACATTTTATCAGATACGATTTGTAGTTATGCACATTTGGCATTTCCCCCAATAGCGTGGTAGTCAAAACCAAGAATCCAAAGTGATCAGGCTATATATCATTTATTGACTACTCACAGCAAAGCATACACACTGGCACTAGTTTTGTTCTGGTATGAATAAATTAGATTAGATTATAAGACTGTTACAATTTCTAGGTACATGGATGATGTATTTCAATTTTTATTAGTCAATTTCTTTGTCTTTTATAAGGGTATATTTCTGATGACAGTGGAGTATTGGCTGGATATGTACTACAGCATATACTACAGCTTCCATTAGCTTGCATCAGTGTTATCAGCCACAATGATTGTGCTTGTTAGGATCCATTAAGGTTATAATCATAAATCAGAGCTTGGAATTGACAGTCATATTTTCTTGTCACAGACTAATATTTTAAGCTTGAAAATATAAGCGTAGCCTTTTCAATCTGTTTGTGTTCTTGTTTTATATACATACTGTATATACAACAAGCAATTTTTATGTTCGTTCAATTGGTAGAATTTATTAAAAGGACATTATTCTAGTCAATCGCTGTGTAATGATATAACAGTGGCAGTATAATAGTCACTGTTCTTCTTTCTTACTTTGTATCTATGGCACATGGTTTTAAATTAATTAAAAAAATATATCAACAGTCTACTGAATTAACACATCCAGGATACCAGGAATACCAGGAAATAACAATAACATGATCAACATTTTGGAAATGTTGATGTTGCATTCTGCCTTATCCTTTTACCTCTGCGCTAATGTTATATTAACAAGCATATACAGGCATTTGCAAATTATCAGATCATTATATTGTCAAATGGAGCAGATGAAATCCTTATGCATAGACTGAAGAGAACCAGTGCTGGTGGCCACATTTCTATCTCAGTGACCATAAAACATGTCCCTTTGAAAAGAGGTCATAAATTATTTATCACTCGGATGTTTCTGCCCCCGGATCAATGCCAGCTCAAAAATTGTGTTCAAAGGTTCAAGGCCACATTTGATCACTTCCTCACCTGGCTCTTACATTTTTGTCTCCGCCCAAGGGGATGGCATTATCTCCATCTGTTTGGGTGCTGCTGTTGAAAAAAGAACAAAAAAGCAAGAGAGATGCACATAATTAAAGTTGAGAAAAAAATGTCAAAATCTTTGATGAAACATGAAACCAGGCGGATGGTGCTTTATAAATGTTAAGCATTCAAGAGAGATAGCAAAAGAGAGCAAAATAGATTGTATTTGATTCAGAACTCGTCTTGTTGGAGACAGCCTGTTGGAAAGCCATGCATGACAATAAGCCAGCATGCCCTGTGATCATATTAAATGAGGCTTGAAAGATGCAGGGATATTAGCAAGCATTTGCTTTTCTTCTCTGTGTATTCAGGAGATCAACTGTCTATAGTCAGACTGCTGTGATTAATTTTGACAGGCTCAATACTGTGTTAACTTTGATATACTATAAGATCAGACCAGATTTGCATGTTAACATCTTCTGTCTGTTTACTTTTTTAACTCTGATAAACCACAAGAAAGCTGCACTTAAGTGATTCAAAACCAAATGTCAAAAATGTTGCAGGCACGTCATCTAAATGAGTACTGTTATCAGTGCCATGTCTGTTTGAGTGGAAAATGTGCCATTTATGATTCAGAGAATCATTAAAATACATTTCTGAAATGGTTGGCCTCCAAAAGATCGCAAATGTTCTCTCTTCCACTCTCTGCCACTTTGCCTCTCTCTCTCTAAAACCCCAGATGGCTCAAGCAGACACGCAAGACTCATTCAGGAAGAACAGAAAGCCTCCTCCATGGATGCATAGTTTCACCTTCATAGCATTTTTGAAAAGATAATTAATAAAATGTGATGTGTGTGTGTGAGAGAGAGAGAGAAAGAGAGAGAGAGAGAGAGCGAGAGAGAAAGAGAAAGAGATAGAGAGAAAGAAAGAGGGAGAGTGTGTGTGGGTGAATGCGTGTGTGTATACATGTGCGTCTACAATTACCCTCACTCTGGAAATTAGCATAGAGCTTTTAAATGTATGCATTCATTTTATAGTGTCTGCACATTTAAAACATCCGTACACCTGCTTAATAATAAAGTACAGGCATTTATGCTTTGTATGGTAATATTAGCTCCAAAATTACACCTGACTTGGTAGGAGACATCTGAAAAATAGCTCACATTGAAATAAATAATAACGTTTGATTCTTAGGAATCTTTGGACACTGTTTAATTATGTTTGTCTCCAGATACTAGGCATATCTCTAGGCCCTGTTTTGTGAATTCTGTTCTTTAACTTATGCCACAATTTTTCAGTGTCACAGCACATGTCACAGCATTACTTTTATCTGTTTGGGATCACTCTCCTGCCGGATGCTCCCGGAGATGACCCAGAGAAGATAAAGAGAATCCAATTAAACAAATGATACAAAAATATTACAGTTGATCATTTATTTATTGAGAAATATATTTCTGCATGGAAATTTAGTGAATGGCCAAAGTATGTGAATCTCTGTTTAGTGGTAAATGTGAAGGTTAGGTATTTTAAGTAAATTAGTTGAGAATTAGGCATCAGTGGGCATCCAGTTGTATTTAATACACAACGATATATTCAGATATAGTCAGAAATTTACAATGTGTTTACACATTATATATGGTATATGTGTATTACCAACTCACAGTGAAATGAGGTTTCTGAATATGCCACCTTAAAGAGTTTGGACTCTTTTAATCCACAGACAGACTGTGTATATGGTGTAATTAACTAGAAAATTTCACTTCACGATCAAGGCATGTAATAGTCCTTAAGGTAGAAAACGATCTGAGGACTTCTAAGCAACTACAAGCATATCTTACATTGGATAGTGTTGCTGTACATAATACTGAACAATAACGGTGTAAATGGCATTGTTGCAAGCTGAAAGTCACTGCTCTCCAAACAGAACATTGTTACCTATCATTTTCAACATGGATAAGCCAGAAAGATAATGGATATTATTGGAATACATTATATGTACAGATTATAACATAATATAACTTTTTCTGATTTATACCAGAAAGACTCATTATGCACGTACAAAGAGAAACATTGCATGCCAGCACAATAACCTTATCCCATCTGTGAAACAAGGTGGAGTAAGCACTATGATTTGGGTCTGTTTTCCTCTGTCAGGAACAGGGCAATATTGAATTAAACTAGCAAATTCTAAAGGAAGTTGGTAAGGCATGCATTTGTGAACTGAATATCAAGAGAATGTGAGTCATGCGGCAAAACAAGGCATACTTGCAAGCTTTTAAGCATAATTTTTTCCTAACAAGATCCCAGAGTCATTTAGGGGAATAACAGAATGGTAACTATTTTTCCTTTCATCTCAAATTCCCCTGTTTTGTCTCATCTGACTATTTATCTGAATAAAATACTTCTGCTGTAATAGCCAGCTGCTGTTGAATGAGGGACCATTTGCAAATTTGTGGAACAACTGACGTACAACTTCAGGATATAAACAGTCCACTGACATCTTATGACTAATGTGTATATAGTGTATATATAACATCTATAACAGGTATATATAAAAAAAAATAATAAATAAAAATAGTATACATTCAAGCAAAACAGTTACATGTCAAGGGTCTTGGCTATGGGATCAGAGTTTTGGCCTGGGATTGATGAATGGAGCCATATCAAGTGCTGTGCTTATGGGTCATTGAGGTTCCTGGTTCTCAGTCATGGGGTATGAAAGTGACATCTAGACCCCTCTCCATTAGTTGCATCATTTCAGGCACGGTGAGTAGGAGTTAGGAAAAATACATATTTTAGCTTGTAGGGACATTTTTCTGGTCCTGTAAAATTTTGACAAAAATTCATCATTTCAGAAGTCAAGAGATTTGCATTTGGTTACTGAGGCTAAGGTTTAAGTTTGGTTTACATGTAGCATTAATTAGCCATTATATTAGTAATATAATGAAAAGAGAAAGTAACAATAAGAGTAAGACAAATAAGTGTGTGACTGTGTGTGTGTGTGTGTGTGTGTGTGTGTGTGTGTGTGTGTGTGTGTGTGTGTGTGTGTGTGTCAGCAGTCAAGGTTAATTGAAACTCCTGGCGCCTAAGTCTTTCCCTGTAGAAAGGATAGCACTGAAACCATATATGCACTCTTTCCATCTCTCCCCATGAAATGGCTGACAAACCTCCAATCCCATTAACTGCAATGCACCATTTTTCATTAAGTACTAAATATGAATAAGGACATAAAACCTGTTCAAATAAGAATCCCAACTAATCCGAATTTACCTATTTACACAATTTAGTTTTCTTAGTTCACCCTTTACCTCCATGTAGCAAAATTGTTGATCTTGCAAATGCTTGCTCAAAACAATTTGTTCAAAACAAATGGTTAGGTCAGGTTTTGAGTAAGTATGTGCTAGGAAAAAAGCCAGTAAAATACTTTCATTAACCAGGACTGAGTCAAACTGTCATCACAAGAGGGGTAGAGAAAAAGTCCCTTTGCCGAGAAAGCAAACTGTTTTTGTTGCCTTTGCCCAACCCCTTTGAAATGTGTAGCAGGCATCTAATTCAAAATAAGTGAATATTTTAAAAATACAGTAATGTTTATCTATTTAAACATTATATATTTACATTTACATTTGCATTTACAGTATTTAGCAGACACCCTTATCCAGAGCAACTTACAAAAGTGCTTTAAAACATATCTTGTCTTTGTAGTGTATTCAACTGAATATAGATTGATAAGGATTTGCAAACCATTATATTATGTTTTTTATTTTGTGTTTATGTTTTATACAACATCCCAATTACATTGCAATTGGGGTTGTAGGCCTTTAAACAGTGCTGTATCTACCCAGGCATTTGCAGTATATGGCTAAAGCACAGTATATGCATAAACACATTTATTTACAGTGGGGAGTAGGCACAGACATATCTAGTTGACTACATCAGTGAATCAAATGTGCAGCAGAGTGTGTAGCTCAAGGGCATAACTGCAGCAAGCTGTGAGCAAAGCGTCACACTCTGGAAATATACCCACTAGCCTCTGGATACTGGACCATATCTGACACATCTCTCCTGCTGACCCAGTTAAATATAAAAGGGAACCAACTCCCACAGACCACAACAATAAGTTTAAAACCAGAAAAACACTTTAGGATTAATAAGGACTCTTCTACAAAAGCAGGAAGTAATAAAGTAAATACCTCTTAGGTATGTAAGCACACAGTTCTGCATAAAGTGAGTCCCATCACTTTTTTACCACACAGAAGGAATACACAGAACACAGCTAGTCAGGAAGAAAAATGGTGCGCCAGCAGCAAGGCAGTGCAGTGCATTTGAGCAGCATCCGGTTACTTTATCAACAGGGGGAATAGAGTGCAGCTGCTACAGGATACTCTATAACCAAATGTTTGGAATATATTCTTGTTCAGACCATCAGGCATTCAAAAATGATGCTAACCAAATTATGACTAATTTCTGCAAAACTGACAGCGTATGTGTCAATATTCCATTCCTTTTCATTTATTTGCTTTCCGGTTTTCATTTGAAACAACTACTTTGCAACCACACTCATTGGCTGTATTATCTGTATTTAGGTTTTCTTCTGTTACACTTCCTCATTCAGCTGCTCTCATTGGGGGTCGCCACAGTGGATATGACTCATACTAAACCTGGCACTGTTTTACACCAGGTGCCTTTCCTGACACAGCCCTCCCATTTCATCCAGTCTTAGTACTGGCTCTGAATACTGCCACTTTCTCCAAGACAAATTAGAACAACAATGCAACCATTATATGTCTTTGAACTGTGAGAGGAATCCAGAGGTTCTGGATAACACATGTCCAGACACGGGGTTAATGGTAGTGTAGTATAGTATCAGAATTGTAGTATAGTATCAGGATTAAATTGCATATCTCTGGAGCCAAGAGAGAGCTAACCACTTATGCTACTGTTGTGCCCACTTAACAGATGCACTACATAACTGCAATTTTGTCGACAGTAAAAAATATGTTAAATAGGGGAGGGTTTTCACTAGACTTTGGAACTAATTCTAGAATTTGGAACTAAGTCTAAGGTCAAGGGCTAATGTTGGATAAAAATAATATTCAAATTTTATGGCTTTATATACCTTCATATGTATGTATGTATGTATGTATGTATGTTTGTGTGTATGTATTTATTTGCAGTCAAGGAGCACTTTATTAGGCACACCTGTTTGTTCTGCACACTTTGTCCATTTTATCAGATGCATTTGTACAAATACAGACCTTGATCTATCTTTTCTCTAAATGCAACACCTTGTTGGTAATCCTTTACTCTGTTCTCTTCCTGGTATTATTTGGCTGGTGGATCATGCTCAGCATTACAGTGACACTGGTGTGAAGGTGATGTGTTGGAGTCTGTCCTGCTGGTTCAATTGAATCAGCGGTGCTGCTGGAGTTTTTAAACGCTGAGTTCACTGACTGTATACTCTGAAGCACATCTACCATATTGATCTGCCTTGTAGGTATAAGGTTACAGACAGTAGCTTATCTGTTTTTGCACAGTTCTGTAACTATTTTCAGTACAGATGTGCCACTGAGATATTTAAAGACTCCAGCAGCACTGTGGAGACTGATCCAATCGTACCAAAACAACACACTATAACACACCACCATTAAATCCAAGTCACTGCAGAGAAGACAATAATCCAGAAACCAAATGATACCTGATCGTTTATATTAATAAGGGGGTCCTAGCTACGGTGCGCCATAGAGTTACATTACAACCACATCTACAAAGCAAAAGTTGAGCATTAAGTCAGCATTAAGTATTAACAGTATTGAGTCAGAACACAAACACATTTAGAAAAAACACAACAACATAAAGACAGAGGACAACAACAATAAATAGATGCATTTGGTCAAACCTCAACAACATTTACAAGGCAAACAAAAGTTGAGAACACATACGTTCAAGCGTATGACAGCAACATTAACCAATACAGAAAACATTTACAAAAATGGAAAGCAAAAATATTCAGAACACAAATGCTCTGGGCCACTAAATCTGCTTATGGATTTCAGAGTCGCAGTGGCAGCAGGCAACAGGGCAAGCAAGACCCATGCATCTCTGTCCTCTACAGCCCTGGGTGTATAACTCTACAAATACTACTGTTGATGTGTTAAGGAATTACGTTATTGGATTTTAGTCAATAATGTGGCTGTTTAAACTTCAACTATGCAGCCAGTTTATAAAGACTCACTCGTTGATTTGCTCATACATTTTCACAGATATTATCTTATTTATTATGGGTTACAAGTTTGTTTGTGTTTTCCTAATTGTATTTTATGAAATCTGAAAAGCTTGATGTTTGCTTACGTTTAGGAATGTTTCTAATTTATATTTATATGCATTGAGTTTGTCATAAGAAAATCTAAATGTATATGCATTGTTACATGCAGATTGAACTATTCAGTTTCAAGTTAAGCAGCTGAGCACAAATTATGAAGAACCAAAAATGACATAAATCTAAATAAATACATTTATTTAAAATATATAAATGAATAAATAAATAATTTATGCAATAATCAATTTTTGTCATGAAAAAATGGTACACGCCATTCACATTTCTTCATTTATTTATTTACTTATTTCCTCATTTCTACATTTTTTATTTCCAAATTTCTACACTTATTTATTTACACTTATTTTTCGGCAAACTGTTACAAACACAAACACATTAACATACATACTTTGTAAGCAGCCTTGTGTTCCTGATGCAATGCCTTTACGAGCAATTGCAAATGAAAGGGTTGTGAGAAACATATGCCAAATGACTTCCTTCTCTTTTGTTTGGAAAGAGTGATGGGCGGTTTAGCTCACATTAGCCCTGATATAGATGTGGACCTTAACATATGTGTGTAGGTGTGTAGGAGGTAGTGAACTTTTTCGGTGAACACACTTTAGTTCATTATGTTCAAGACAATACGTCAGTGAATGAAGTAGCGATTAAAATATTAGTTTCCACTTGGAAATGTGGATATACTTTGCTCAAAAAATTAAAGGGAACACTTAAACAACACAATGTAACTCCAAGTGTTCCCTTTATTTTTTGAGCAGTATATTTTACCCATATCAAAAGTGTTAATAATATTTTTAAGACATATTTGGTAACATAAGTAGGTTTATACTGTGATTATGAATTAATGCAAGTAGAGCATGCACACATCTGAGCTTATGTGCTTACAGGTATAATAAAGCTAATATATCATTCATTCCAACTTGAGTGTATTTTAGAATATCTGATTATCTGGTGATATAAGTGTCCCCAGACAGTTTGAAGCAGAACTATGTTGGAAATTTTAGGTTATAACCACTTTAATGTACACTTTTATTATTATTGCATATTATTATTATTATTATTATTATTATTATTATTATTATTGCATATTATATGGACCTGAGTTTCTATCTTTATTAATCATCACTAGTCATGACAGTTTTGAGGGTTTAACTGGTGACCTTTTGTTCTGTTCAAGTGGCCTGAAGGTCTGTAATATGACCAAATTATTAGTTGCTGTAAAGTGTATATGTAAAATAACTAGATTTCCTGACAGGATTACGAAAGTGCTTGAAATATGGATTGTTCCCATGTGACATGCATGTTCCAATACATTTGGCAAGAGTGTGTATGAGTATGTAATGTATTCTATTTGGTAGTGTGTGTGTGTGATATTTCACTGAGTGCTCTGGGGTGACACAGAGGTAACATAGAATCAACTTTGAACGATATTATATTGAACAATATGTTATGAGATTTCATAAACCTATAAGCATAGAGGCTCACGTGTGCATGATTTGCATGCATTTGTTCACAGTATAACTACGTCTTAAAAATATTATCAACACTTTACATAAATGTAAAATATGTCTAAATCACCAACTAGACATATATTTAATCCCTACTTTATTCTCAGAGATATTGGCTTGAAGATATTTAACTAAAAGTGCATTCGCAACGCACCACGGTAATGGCGCCAATATAGGAGCACATAGCATTTATTTGCGGATAATTTTACCACAGGCCCTTGTATTTATAGTTATGTCATTTTTGGGCTTCCATAACAAATGGGTAAACAGGTAAAAAATAAGTTAAATAAATTGACAGACATATAGCTAGAGAGACTTGCTATGGCACTATATCTAGTATGCTGCTTTTCCATTTGCAGTTAGACCATCTGCATCATCAGATGTTTGTACCCATAACATGAACTTGCATGTACTTACATTTTTTTGTATTTTTTTATGGACAGTAATGAAAATACAGACATAAGTTATATTAAAACAATAAATATTGAAATTCTTTTTTAGTCCTTTGGAGCCACAAGCAATGAAAACAGAAGCATTGTCTTTTCAGCTTTAAGGTTTTCTGGAGAATGCATTAAGACCATGTACTGAAAGAAGGAAAGAAATTTGTTTCTGGAAAATTTACAAATATGGCATTTAAGTAATAAAAATAAAATATTTATTTCCCTAAATAAATAAAAGATTTAGTACAAAATATTTCACTTCATTAACTTATCATTATCACATACCAAAAAATACATATTTAAAGCGAAAAGTAATAAAAATAAACATCAAAAGATCAGACCAACACGTTTGTGTGTGTACACATCTTTGTTTTAATTCTTACGGAAAAAACAATGTGTCTGAAAGTCAAACTCATGAAAATGCTTTTGCACAATATTATCTATTATATATAATTATATATAACTTATTTTATTTAGATTAATTTCTTATTCTGTTTATTAAAATATTAGAATACAACCAGTTAATATAGCAACTATATATGCAGTATTATAAAAAAATATTTAGTGTGACCTATTCTTAAGCCATTTGTCAGCTTAATCAGGAATGGCCTTTGTAGAGAACTAGCAGCCAAGAAACCACTATTTCAGAGAAAGGCACTGGTGAACAGGCTCAAATATGCTTAATCTCACGAGACTGGAATAAAAATTTTAGTGTAAAGGAGTATTTTGGAATAATGAATCAAAGTTTGCAATATTTGGGTTCATGCATCAACAATATAATATGTGGTCATTCTACCATTGCTAAATCAACAAATCTAATGGTGGCCAAAGACTTGTAGTACTGTATTATTATATCATATCGTGTCAGTCCATTTGTAATAACATGGAATTGTATTGTTATAATTACACTCCTAGTGTTTTTATGTGTTTAAACTGATGACATGGCATACTATATGTTACCTGTATAAAACTATTTATTATTTTGTTGAACATTTGAAATTAAGTTGTAATTGTGAAATTCAAAATATTTTGTTATGATGTTGAGTTCTGTGACAAATGATGAATATATTTTTTGTTTATAAAAAAATGAAATTCTAAAGCCGAACAATTCCAAGAGTCAAGTCTCAGTGTTTATTTTCTCTCTGTGGGTGTATTTGCCAAGCATGCAACTTAGTGCTGTCTGGACTTTCTCACCAACTGAGCTAATTACACTATGCACATTTTATAACAGCTCAGCTTAAAATGCACCTCTCAACCTAAAAAATTCCACACCATCTACCATCTCGGATTTGACAGGCATAACAGACCTTGCAACACTATCTCAATGACCAGGGATGTACATATTTTTTTTTACTATTAGAGAAATTTGCCCCTACTTGCTCTCTCAGCTTACGGTTATGAAACAGTTTCAATATGTGCACAGACAGCGAGAAATTTCTTTTAAAGGGCTCCTGGCACATGCTGCCAAGACACTCGGGCTCAACATGCTCAGCAGCACTAAAGGATTCGCAACAAGATCAGGAATTAAGATACCTGCTGTTTTTCCAATCTCCTGTTCAGAGTGTGAACCAACAACACTAACATCCAATCACAGATGGCAAATTGAAATGTTGCAGGTTTGAAAATCAATACAAAATTCATTCATCTTCATAAAGATAACGTTTATACATTATTGATGTTGTGGAGGAAAATAGAAGCATGACAACACTTGCCTTCCACTTCTATTCTGTATCTTGGTGTCTTTTTTGGTTCAGGCTGCAGTGCAGTGCAGTGTTAACAGGCATGTGAGGCAGTTTAGTCTACTTTCATGTAGCGATCATGGCAGAAATTCTTTCTGTCTTACTTGCTTCCCCTTGCAGCCTCCGGCTCTTATTTCCTGCCCTTTTACACTCTTACTCTTCTGCTCTCAGGTGAACAACTGCTAAGTCCCCTTTTTAAACCCAAGTGTCAGTGTAAGTAACCAATAACTTGTCCTTTAATACAGTAGAGCAGAGATTGTTCGGGTGAGATCTGGGTCGATCTGGGTCTGGGTTGTCTAATATTGTGACTTTATAACATGTTAATTGTCAGCTTTCATATCATCAAGGATATGGTACTTTGAACTTGATGGAATAACCATTTAAATATATCTGAATATAATTATCATTATCTTCCGCTTAATCCACACGGCCAGCCGGTGCCGGGCACAAGGTCAAAAACAACTTCAATCCATCGTAGGACACACACACACACACACAGGGTCACTTTAGAGACACCAGTTAACCTAATACACATGTCTTTGACTGTGGGAGGAAACCGGAGTACCTGGAGTAAACCCACGCAGAAACGGGAAGGACATGCAGACTCCACACAGAAAGGACCCAGGCAACTCCACCCTGGGATTGAACCCAGGACATGTTGTTGTGAGGCAGTGGTCCTACCCACTGAGCCACTATAATGCCTCTGAATATAATTCAATTGTATATTAATAGTTATAATAAATTATAAAAGTATATAGAAATTTCATAAAACATAATTCCATAAACATCTGGTCACCTAAACTGTAATACAATAGCATAACAATGCTATGTGACTATGGCAGTGTACATCTTGTTTCAGAAAGATACATACCTGTAATCATATTCAACTCTTAATTATGTCAGGGGCATGTTAGAGTGTGAGGTTGTGAGCCCAAATCTCAACCCTGCCATGCTCGCTTTATTGGAAAATTGAATGACTTCGGTCGTAAGTCTCTCTGGACGTGTACATTTCTAAACTTGCATATAAATCAACACCAACGTCTTAAATATTGATCAGTGTCAAGATCAGTGTAAGTGCTAAGAGCTGATTTTAAAACATCTGAACAGCATATTTGAGCCACTATTTAAAATAAATTAATCAGAATAATTGTGAAGAGATGCAAAACAAACTTGAGCTTTTTAAAAAAAGAAACCTCTCTGTTCTCTCTCTCTCTCTCTCTCTCTCTCTCTCTCTCTCTCTCTCTCTCTCACAAACACACACACACACACGCGCGCGCACACACACACACACTTTAATTTTCATTCAAGCCCAGCCTTTCTGTATCTTGAATTTATATTAACGTTTAATTTCAAACAACCCACTAAATCGGTCAGAGTATGCTTGACCCCAAGCTCACTCAGAATATTAATCACCTCTGTTACTGTGCTACTTCCAGGTTTTATTTCTAAACATTACTGCCAAGCACAGGGGTAATAAGTGTAAATACACTGCTCACAAAAATGAATTTAAAATGAAATATCTGCTATTAATTAATTATATTAATAATTTTTAATAAATGCGTAATAAATACATAATGGTAGTAGTAGCAATTTTTAGAAAACATTTAATAATGTACAACCAATGAAGTAATGTAGACATATAGATACTTTATTGATCCCAAAGGAAATTTAGCAACATTGTCTTGTTGAAACATCTATAGTATTACAGTATTTTTCATTACATAAAAAATAATGGAAATAAAGAGCAGCTGAATGTCCAAAAATGAATGCTATAACGAATGCTCACGTAGGCTATATAAGGAGTGTGTAAACTGATGGCATCTTTCAGTCATTCAAGAGGCTCAGCAGTTGCAGCATATTTAACTCAGCTAAATCTGTTTTCGTTGAGTATGTCATCCAACGCTGATATATTCTGATACAAAATCTTCTATCCAATACCTAAATCATCCCTCATCTTTTAATCTAGTTGCTCACTGTGAATAATCCCTGTATTCCATACTTTTAAAAGTTCGGACAACGATTAGTTATCTCATTCAAATTTATAATAGA
>JAUZST010049774.1:0-25055 GCA_034779995.1 Parotocinclus haroldoi | reverse complement strand
GTTGTGTTCGCTGTTTGTGAAAGTTTCATTATAGACTGAATTCATTCAAGCCCTACGATGCCACCCAAACGTTCTGCTAGTTCTACGGCTAAAATAGTATATAAATACTTAAATAAATATAGCGTCCCTAATTCGCGGATTGTCGTTTATCGCGGGTGGTCCTGTAACCTAACCCCGTCATAAAAGAGTCATAAAAGAACACTGTATGCGTAACATAAAGAGAAGCAATGCTATTTTCTATAGCATGAAATTAGCATTATAAAGGACTGATTGTTATAAACCGGTTGATGTGCTTAGAGACTTTTTTGTACAAGTTATTTGTGTTTGTGTGGATGAATTTCAACTATTTATTTATAACAAGCTGTAAATGGCTTTTGTAAGTGTATGTGCACGTCCTATTGTAAGTTGTACTCCTTTATTTGTCCCCTGACTTCCTGTATGGTCTTGCTGACATGTAACTATATAAAGTGGTTCACATTTACTCTGCAAATATCTATTTTATCTGGCGGATCTTCTATGTCGTTCATAATACTGTCTATCAGTGCATTTTGGCTTCCATCAAACAAAACGTCATTCCTTTCAATCACTTATCAATCACTTATCAATCACTCGTGGTTTCAGTGACGTTGTGTTTGCATAAAAATACACATCATTTACCACTACACTTCACTACTAACAGGTTTTCTGCTATCTAGGTACAATGTATCTGTTTAGCCGGTGATGTTATTCAGAATGGCCGTTGAATGGTGGTCTTGCAATGCATAACCCAAGCAATTGTGGGTTATTGACCAATTGTGTTGGCTTGGCAGTGCTGGAGCTCGATCTGATCCATAGTCCAATTTAACTTTGGCTTTACCACAGTCAGTACAGGAAAACTCGCTGTATAATGGTCATTGTCCAAGATAGTTGACTATATACTACAGAAACGGGGACAGAAGTTGAAATATATTCACACTGACTCTTTCAGCGGATCATTTTGATACATTAGCACACCCTCTACAAAAATACTATGTCCATCCTGAATGTTTTTGGGGTTTTTTCAGGCACTGTTGAAGCAGCCGTTGTTGGCCGATCTCTGTATTCTGCTGTGCTACAAAAGATAGCCACGGAAGGCAGTTTGAAGCTAATGAACAGATTGATGCCCTCTCTGTTACAAGCAGGATGTTTAGGAGACAACAGAGCTCTCCATCTTTCCTCTGTTCTATACAGCAGTGGACTTGGTGTGAAGAATCAGCCTTACAAGGTACGCATGTCAAGAACCTTCTGCATTGAAGAAAGGAATGCTGAATCAGTGAGTGCTGTATGTTTTCTGTGTTCTTCAGGCATGGATGCTGTCTATGCTAGCAGCTCAGAAGGACTGGAGGCTGGCACTTCTCCGGCTGGGGCATCTGCACCATGTGGGTGACCAGGGTGTACCCCAAGATGCTGACTTGTCTTATGCTTATTATTCCAACATTGCTAAGCAAACACCTCTGGACAATGTCAAACCCTCCTCACAACAGGTAGAGAGTTTTGTTTTACTTAGTTTGCATGCATATATACAATTTCTTATAACCTGTTAAAACAAGCAAACATACAATACAAAAATACAGACAGTTTGCAAGATTTTACATTGGCAGTAATCCCTTTGTGATGGTTTATTTATGGTTTAATATGGTTGAATACATTTATGGTTTAATAAATCATAAGTATTACTTATTTAAATTTTAAAAGAGCCTTAATTTTCTGATGCTTCATGTTCATCCTATTAACTGAAACATTACATATTTGTAGACGGTTCAGTCAGACACTTGCCCAATGCTTTAGACCCATCTGCACCTAAACTAATATAAGTTACATTTAATTAAATAATTCATTTTATATAGTGTGGCCTTTTAAGTTATATAGAAATTGTGGAAAAATAACCGTAATAGATTGCCAACAACAATATATTGTCAGATGAAAGGTTAGAGGTCACCTTTTCTGATTATAATAATGATCGGCTTTATCTTTCAATTTTTAGTTGAATTCAAGTATTATAAAGAGTTGATAATATATACATCTGAATAATTCAACATTTTAAACGGTAGTCATGTTACCCAATATGAATCCTGACTTCATCATACATTTAGCAGCAAGGAATCAGTTAAAGAGAAAATCAATTAAAAAAAAAAAGAACATTTTCCTATATTCATATCTTTTACATTATTTTATTTAACTGTTATTATTTACTTAGTTCTACTATGAATACAAATGTAACTATTTCAGTTAAAATCTAGGCCACCCAAGAAGGATAGACCCCTTTTTGAGTTTTGGTCTTCCCAAGGTTTGTTCCTTACAACTTTTAGGGATTTTTTTCCTTTCTACTGTCGCTCTAGACTTGCTCAGTTTGGGATTGGCCTAGAAATGACACATAAAAGATCTCCTGAAAAAAAATCTCATGGGCATACTTTGGAATTATTATTTATATTATATGAAAATTGAAAGGATTGATTTAGGAGTTAAGTGATATATTACTGCTGCGTCTTAACAATATGCAACGTTTATCGACCATCGGATCCACATCCGTTTGCTTTAACATCCAAGGTCTTATGAATTATAATAGGAAATACTGTATACTGTACAACTAATTTATTTCTAAACACAATATTCTAAACATAAAATTAGTACAATTGAACCCTTGTGACACCTGCTTTCAGAAAAGAGTCACAGTCTTGAAGGCATAAAACAATTTTCTGTTTCAATACGTGTTTACCATTTTAGAACAGATACAAATATGAGTATTACTGTAAAGTACAGTATAGTACTCTAAAAACTTTTTAATCATGTTGGGATACATCAGTATCATTGTTTAACGTCAAACACTTACATGTATGTGCAAAGTTTTTGGAACTCCATGTGGCAATGGTAATGTCCGATCAGCATCCATTTCAGTCAGTTCAGTTCAATGGTGCGTACATGTATTCTATGAAAATATAAGTAATGGACTTTTGGTATGAACGCATAGAAAATACACACACACACACACACACACACACACACACACACACACACATATATATGATTCTACTACTTCTGATAAATAGCACTAATGCAGTGTTTCTTTTTGTCATAGATATTTGTTGAGTCAATCTATCTGAATGATGAAGAAACTCTTAAAGCCCAAACCAATAAAAATCATGACATCTTCCAGTGGCTCAAACTCCAGGCACGCAATGGTGTTGCGAGTGCAGAGGTACGGAAAGTTAACACTGCCCACCATGAATTTGCTTTTGAATGTTGTCTTTTGCGATTATACACAATGTCATTGTTTGGCTGTGCAGCAAGCAGTGGCCCGGATGCTTTTCTGGGGCCAGCAAGGAGTAACTCGAGACATCCAGACAGCTGTAAGACACTATGAGAGAGGAGCTACCAGACTGCAGGACCCTGTGTCTATGTACGACTATGCCATCGTGCTGCTAATGGTCAGACACTCAAATCTAAAAACTGTAGATTAACAACTCTTAACAAATTAGTTAATCCGGTACAACAGTTAACACTGAGCAAAGACGTCAGTGTAACCTCTTTACCAGTCTTTGTGTGACGTTTAAAAGACGTCCGCAGAGAAGCCAGGATGAAAGTGTTGCCGACATCTTTTAGACATCTTTTAGACATCTTATACTGACGTTCAAATTATGTCAACAACATAGATAAAAAAAAACCCGTCATTTTCACGTCTGTGTTGAACATTTAAAAGACGTCCGGAATGAAAGTATTTGCAACGTCTTACTAAAACGTCATTTAGACTTCTTATAATGATGTTCAAATTATGTCGGCAACATGCATTCAAAAGAATGTAAAACTGACCCGAATGTAAAATTGAGTCCAGAATCGTTTTTTCTCTTTGTTCAATGTCTTTTTAAAACATATGCAAAGCCCAATGCTATAAACAATAAAATATAAATAAAATAAAGCATTTCTACAGACGTCCAACTCAGGTTCTTGACAGATGTTTAGACATTGAACCTATGTTGTAAGTCCACCACACGTTCAAGAGTGGTTCTGGACTCACCGACGTGATACGGACATGATTTGAACGGCGTGTGTTTGCTGGGTTAGCACTGGTTGATATTGTACATTTAACTTCACTGTATGATACTGGATAGTTCATTTGTCATTAAAGGATCTCTAATAGATATTCAAGCAGTTATAGAAATACTGGATGTATTGTTTAATTTAAAAGGTTTTGCCTAGTGAAAATGCTACACTGGCTCATCATGTTATGGTCAGGTAGTAATACCTAGAACTAGAACCAAACGAGGTCAAACAGCTTTCAAATGCTACACCATCTACAGCTTGATTAGAAAGGTCTGCCCCTACTTTAGCCAGCTGTAATACAAGATTAAATGAAATAAATAGCTACTAGTACTATTACAAGATTAAATAAATAGCTACTATTCTTCATGGCATTCAGTGAAGCTAGCTAAAGCACTGCGCTTTAGTCTCAAAAATATTCAACGTTTTAAAGTTTTCATTATATTTCATTTACATATTTACCTTTATCTCTTTGAAATAGCAATTTTCTGACCTGAAGGTTCACTAGGATGTGTTAGTTTGAACCCAAGGAAAACTGTTGATGAAATTTTGTTGAACCCCAGGAATCGGGAAACCCCAAAAGGGTTTATAGTTTGCTAAACTCTAGGAAGAAACCAGCTATACCAGTTTTTTTTGCTGAAACCTACATAGTTTTTATCCTAAAATGAGTTTTATTTATGGGTGATCAGACACTTGAATATGTTTTCCTTGTCAACCTTGTGCTGATTTCTAGTTGTATTTATTCTCTTAGTTTAATTTGAATCATGTTTTATATTTGTATTTATTTTTAATCATATTTGTCCTTACAACCTTTTGCTTGTTAAGTATTTGCAATAACTGGTAGGTATGAATTGTGCTCTTTATAAATGCGCTATATTTAATAAACTTGGAATACAACCACTCTAAGCAGTGAGCTCCAAATTAAAAAGCTGCTAGCATGACTGAATTGATTTTTTGTTTTTGGCATATGACAGTGGACTAGTTATGGGTTCAGACTGGTTAAGACTGAATGAGGGAAGAATTGTTTTCTCAATGATGCACATTTCCATACACTTCCAGGGCCAAGGAGTTCCACAAGACGTGCCAAGAGCTATCACTTTCCTGAAAAAAGCGATTGATCTGGTATAATCAATACACCAAGGCATTATCAATACATTTTACATCAATCAATACATTTTTTTATGATTACACTGTCATATAACTTCTGATAATCTGTTAGATTATTTTCCAACTTTATTCTAGTTGATATACTGTGCCATTAGAACAGAGAATACAAATAAACACTAAAATTAAACTTGTCCATATTTTCCATTTATATCAATGTGTGTATTGAAGGCTTGATGAATGAGCTGTGTTTTGTTACGCAGGGCTTTACTCCGGCCATCACGGCTTTGGGTTGGTACTACGAGCAGTATGAGAGGAACTACGAGCGGGCAGTGATGCTCTGGGAACAGGCCGATCTTCTTAACAATCCAGATGCTGCTATGAATCTTGGAGTATTTTATCTGCAGGGGCTTTATCCTGGAAAACCAGCCGACAAAGTGTGTGCAAGTAGACTTGTGATTTGTATAAGATTTTTTCTTTTTACAGGTGTGTCATTATTCTTTTATTCTGTATATCAGGTTGAGGCATATAAATACTTCCTTAAGTCTGCTCAGAGAGGTCACCTAAAAGGAGGCATTGAATTGGCAGAATTTTGGAGCCGAGGGATTCCTGGTTTTGTGGCACGGCATCCAACAGGGGCTGTTCTGTAAGTTTTAGTACAATTCTCCTAAATAGTCCGCAAAAATTCTGAAGATTCACCATCCTGGTGCTTCTTTTCCCCTTGGTGTGTAGGTGGGCTAAATGGGCGGCTGAGAAGAATGGATATTTTGGTATGGCACTAAGAAAGGGACTGAATGCCTACCTGAAAGGGAACTGGTAAACTCAAGCTTTAAATGATTTGATTTCACATAGTACTTAGAATGAATATGATTTACTCAGTATAATTTCAATGGATAAATCACCGGTAATAAGATTTCAGTTACTTAGTTCATCTTAGTTACTAATGTGGCTCATTTTGTCCGTTGTTCTCGTCGACAGGTTCATGGCATTGGTTTATTATCTAATATGTGCTGAGTGTGGATTTAAAGCAGCCCAGTTTAATGCAGCTTTCTTGTGTGAACACAGTTCTGTAAGTTACACTTACACTTCACTTCATTCACCACGTTTGTATACTTGCCAAAGCTTTACATTTATTCTAACGATTCACAGTCAGTCAGCCGTGTTCCAACAGAGAAACAGTCAGCTTGGCACTCGATTACCTCTGAACACGTCAGATTTAGTTCTCTGTGTGTTTGTCTCAGCATTTGTCATTTGTTTAGTGCTCGGTGCACTTATGTAAACTTGCCTGTGACGAGACGCGCAAATCATTTCAGCTGGTGCGTAGGAGCGCCGGTCCGTCTCACAATAGCTCTTGCCCAGTGCTGATCACTGCTGTGTTTCTCGTGTTTTTCTTTATTTTTACAGCTATTATTCTTAGTGCAAATAAGTACATCTGCAAATACAAGTACAGTATTCTTAGTGCAAATAAGTCGCCTTGTGTCCAAGTTTAGTGATAACCACCAACCAAAAGGAAACCAGTGAGAGCCACTAAGCAGTATGATACTCTCTAATATATGCTAAGAGTTCAGGCAGCACCCAGCTAAGCAGCAGTGCCCTGAATTCAGTGGACTAAATATTTATTTTTCACTTTCAGTACATTAGTTAATAAATTAAAGAAGATAATTAATCCCGATTAAAAATAAGTAATTAATTTGATCAAATATATTCATTTTTATTTCTGCAGTGCAAACAGTTCAAATAAATGTACTTTTTCTCGTATCGTTTTATGAATAATAAAAAACCTCACTCCACTGCAATTAAATAAAGTTACTTGAAACAGAGGTTGTAGCTTCACCATAATTTAAATATTCTGCTCACTCAATCCCTTCATTTCTGTGAGCAGTTGTAACAGAGTAAAACATTCCTTTTTATGTCTGCAGAATAATAATTCTAAATAATGTGTTCATTTATTGTATATAAATAAACTAAAAGAATATTTAGTCCCCTGCAATTAAAATAATTTAGGAGTCAGCATATGCCGTATAATTGCACCAACTGGCGCAATGAGAATGTATTATCCAACATCATTACATTTTTGCATTGGGGTGCATCAATACACTCCTGTGTGTGTGTGTATATATATATATATATATATATATATATATATATATATATATATATATATAAAATAGTCAGTGGAAATTTCATTAAAGGAGGCTTTAAAGGATTTGAACAGGAGGTACACTGAGGTTTTTTTGTTGAGTTCGATTATTTCTTTAGCTGCAGAATATGATCTGAGTTTGAACTGTCATTGTGTGTTTGTGCTTTTATTAGCATGGGACACTGAATCCTGCATTTGAGACACAGTGCATGTTACGATACTACAACCTGTCCATTCAGGACCAAGATCCACCCTCTTACGGTAATTCATGCCATTTATGAAGATTGAAGATGTACTACTTTCAGTTATGTCAATATATTTAGACTACTTTATATATGAATATTCAGCCGTTTTTTTAAATTAGATTTAATTTTCTAGCAGCATCAAGTAAAAGCCTTGTTGTGGATTCTACAATACTCATAAGGAATATTATAAAATGTTGCATCATTTAGAAAATCATGTTGATTATTCACAACAAATTAGATACCTAATAAGTCTTAGTTTGAACATCCTTCAGAAAATGGCACACGTCCCTTCTTAATAGAATTATGAATTTTTGCCTTTCTTTCAAACCCATTTAACAGCATCTGATTCTAGAGTTGATAAAGGCCGTCTTGTATGGTTGATTAATGGTGAGCTTTGGTGTACAGTGCCTCCAGTCATCATGGTACTAGAAGAAGCTTGAGAGCTTAGGTCCATCTCACTAAAATTCTGATTAAATATGAAAGGTTGGCAATTTTACAATTTTAACCCTGACCTGGAAGACTGAATTTCTTGAAATTGCATACCGAAACATGATAATAACACACTGACTGTCCAAGTGTTTAATGCCAACACAGATTTGACCCTTCTCTTACTAAAACAATCCTCACAAGGCTTAAGATCCAAGGACTGTGCAGATATTTGGGTTCAATGAAAAACTGGTGATATCTCCATGGAACCATGCAGTATACTATTCTCATCAATATCCTCTCACTCTTTTGAATCAGGGTCACTCAGGGTCAGAGTGTAGCTAATACCACCCATGTATGTTTAAATGATATTTTAGTTATACATAACTGACTTGGGTTACACTTACCTGATTTTTTGTCATTATTAGTCATATGATGTTTAACTAATTTATTTAGCGTTGCTGAGAATGGGGGACCTGTTCTATGAGGAGCACACACGGGGCAAAAGGACACTCTCAGATGTAGCTGAGATGTACAAACAAGCGGCTCTTAAAAACGATCCACAGGTAACCCATACGTGTTCCATTAATTAGTCAGCATTTTGAATAACTAATTCTAAAATTCTTCAAGTAGGGTTGTAGTGTTGTAGACCTCCACAGCAGAGTCTGAGTCAAGACCAAGACCAGGACACATCGAGACCAAGGCTGTTAGTAGTCAAAACTCAGTGTAGTGTGAGACCAGAAGAATCAAAGGTCAAGAACAGATCAATTTATTTTTCATAATACAAGAATGAAAAAATGTGATTAGTTTCTAATTAACTTCACTATACCTGATCTATTAATATATCATATTATATTTCATCATATATTTTGTAAAATATTACAAAATATAACATTATAAGAGGGCAGCACGGTGGCTTGTAGCATCACTGCCTCGCAGCAAGTGTAACGCGAGCACTAAAAATGGCAGACTTAAAGCAAACGAGGAAAATCAAGTTGCTTAGCGGAGAGAGAGTGGAGAAAGAGGGAATATATAGAGGGTGTGAACCAGGTGTGTGTGATTAGTAAGATAGGAAAAGAGAATGTGTAGCAGGCTAGGTCTGATCATGCGAGCAGTCCGCGGGTGTGACAGCGAGAAGGTGGTCTGGGTCCTTTTTGTGTGGAGTCTGCATGTCCTCCCCGTGTCTGCATGGGTTTATTCCGGGTACTTTGGTCTCCTACAGTCGAAAGACATAGTTTAATTGGTGTCTCTAAAGTGGCCCTGCGTGCATGATTGTGTGTGAGTGTGTCTGTGCCCTACGATGGATTGGCGTCCTGTCTAGGGTTGTTCCTGCTCTTGCGCCCAGAGTTGCTGGGCGGGCACCAGCTGGCCCATGACCCTGTGTGGATTAGGCAGAAGATAATGAATGAATGAATAGCATTATAAGTAATAAGTAATATGGTCGACTATAACCTGACCAAATGATGGCAATAATTCCCTTTTTCTCGCAAACGTAATCAGAAACACAGCAATTTAATATACATCCATGTGATTAATTTTTTTATAATAATAATAATAATATAAATAATTATAATTCTTGATTGTAAAGGACACAGCAAAGCAGTATTCTTAGATTGGATACTGAAGGAGGAAAGTGTTAACTTTTTTTCCCTGTTAACCAACTTGATTGCAGATTTAATTAAGGCATCTAGAGAAATACTGATTTATTCTGTTTGATTTGATGTTCATAATCAATAACAACAGGGAGTCCTGTTTATTGTGATTAAAATTAACATTAACTCAAACAGACGCATTGCACTCCGCTGGTCTTGACAACAATTTCCGAGTCCACTTTACCCAGAGACAAGTCTGTGTTCACATGAGAGACCAAGACAGGTCATTTATGGTCTCCAGGTTGGTCTTGAGACAGACACTGGAGTACTGTAACACTACCCTGAAGAACCGTTGTGTTTATTGACAAGAGCATTCTGTCACACCATAAATTGGAATATTTTACAGCTACATGCCCTAGGCTTATTTGTCCATGTCAGACGTTTTGTCTATGCCAGCACATCTGTGTATGTTTGTGTGTTTTGTTGATTATTTTTCCTGTAGGGTTGGTACAGTCTAGGGCTGCTTGTTCAGGAGGGGCAGAAATTGTCTCCCAGCCTACTTGCTCAGCTAGATTTACTGCAACATTACTTGTCAGACAAACACACCCTCCTTGCCATCCTGTACCAGAGGTATGCTAGTATTACTCATTCACTGTAATAGAAGTCCTGTTAGTGATCTTTTTGTTTTTTGGGGACAGTTGAGGTCATTAACGACGTTCTTTCGGAGAATTTATGACTCCTGTTGTTCCATAGATGCAGAGAGTCCAGCAGTAATGAGGCATATCTCCCCTGTACACTTGCTCTACTGGCCACACACATGGACTCAATACAAACACTCGGACCTGCTACTGTAAAGGTTTGTATATCTTTACAGTGCAAAATCCATGAAATACAAAATAGACAGTGTTATTAGTTGATTTAACCATGGGGAATTGAGCTCCCCTTATCAGAGTCTTTGTCATTTTTCTGAGGAAAGTAGATTCAGATGCAGCTTGAGTGCAGAAAACAATGAGATACAGAGAGAATAAGAAAATCCACTCTGTATAGGAACTTATTTGAATCAGTGCTGTGTTGTGTACTTAATACAGACACAGACAAAAGTAATTAAAAAATGTAAACTTAGCAGAAATAAATACAAATTTTGTGAAATCATTCACGGAAATACAATTGCCTAATTTTATGCTATCATTTCATGTTTGGTTTTACTGTCATCACTAAACTTCTAAGGACCCAGTGTGCCTTACGTACACTAAAATACATGTAAAAAACAATGGTGGGTTTTAGCAGAGATCTGCATCGATACCAGTTGTAATGTTGACGCAGTGCTCTTATATTTCAGCTGAAAGAGGCATGCTTGCCGCATGTCTTGACCAATATAGGTGTAAGCATATGCGGCAAGTGCTGAGCAATTTTTCTTATCAAACTCAACAAATTTGAGAGGTGGTTCAAGTGCCGAGGTATGACTGTAAGGCGGTTTTACAGGGGGGTTGCACTGTTGCAGACAGCATGAACCCAATATATTTCATGTTTTGTCTGGTCAGCTTCACTTTATTTGTTAATAAACATCCAAGGCCTGCAGCTCCTTCCAAAAGAGTTGGGATATTTAAGCATTTACCACTCTGTAATGTTGCCATTCATTCTCACAACACTTCAGAGATGTTGTATTTTTCAGTCTCCACATAGTCTCCGTCTTATTTCTCCCAAAAATGATCTGGAATAATATTTTGTCTGCCTGTGATATATTGTATGTTTCCATTGTGTGATGGTTCATCCCAGATGCCTCTAAGCCTCTAAATGACGTGTAGCACATCATCATTATTTTATTTTTTACCGTATTACTAGCTCTAAATTGTCCCTTTTCCAGCTTTTTTCAATGTGTTGCAGACCTGAAATGTTGTGGATGTAATGAATGTATAACAAATTATGTCTTGAGTTCATACTGTCTTCAATGAAACAAAAGTCAAAGTAAGACACCTGATTTTTTCCCCCAACCTTTTTTGATCTTGTACAAAATGAGTAAAACTTTGCAGTGAACTTTGACACTGCATAAGTGGAAAATGCATTGCTACTTTATTTATTGTGTTTTTATTTTTTGCTACAGCTCCTGAGTGTGATAGCCATTGCTGTTGCTACTCTTTCCTTTTTAAAAATCCTGCCGCTGATTCTTCGCCAGAGGACTGCAACTGGTCAGCTGAGCTCCCCACCCCCCGGAAACAGTCAACCACCAGAGCAGGAAGCGACTGCTGGGATCTAGGAAGCACTTAATTATGTTTGCTCACTGAACATAAGAATTGATCCATTGAGGAACTAATCAAAGGTCATGCAGAGAAAGTGAAAATGTCATGAAGACTTGATAAGCACTATGTAGTTAGAATTTCTCAATGGGATTACCTGATTAGAGGTTAAGATAATTACGGTTTACACAGGAATTTATTTTCTCCTCTTTATAAGCCATGTAGACATCTGAGAATGGAGCACAATAGGGTTTCTGCAGAAGGGCTATTTCAAAATAGTTGCGAATATAAGTGTAAAGTGTCGTCTCGCCCCCCCGAAAAACAAAAAAAACATTATTAACTGCTAATGTAGCACTTCTTTGTAACCTTGAACCTTGAAGACTGAATGTGATTTACTGAACAAGTACAAAAAGGTCACATAAGGACACTGACCTGAAGTTACTTACTGCCCTTCCAATCTCTGAAATTGTTGTACCAAATAGGGGACAGTGCTGGATTACAGATGAGACACAACGGTCACACAACAGGCAAGTAAACACTGATGCCAAATGTTAGGCAAGCAATTTGTGCTCATTGTGTTGTTAAATATGTATTAGAATCTAATAGATACTGTTTTGTATTTATTAACACATTGCTTATTTAAAAACAACACTGTAGAAAAGTCTATTAGACTACTAGTTTGAATAGATATACTATTGTTTTACTATTGTGTTGAGAGGAATAATAATAACCAAATAGACACTGCTCACAAAAACCAGGGGATCAATATGTAATATCCCCTCATTTTTGTGAGCACTCTCTTTTAATTTGAACAAACTGGAAACTTGCAGGATTAAAAACAATGTAGGTTACACTTAAACTATGGCAGCAACTGCCAGCTTATTCGGGATGCCAAGCTGCCCTCTTCTAAGAAAAGACTCGACCAAGGAACCACATTTTCAGAATAGGAACGGGATGAAAAGCATAAGATATGCTAAAGCTCATAAGGTACTGAATAAGGAAAAGAGTATTAAGGAGTGACAAATCAAGTTTGAAATTTTTGGGTCCAGTTATCAACAATACATTATATATGGTCATTATACCATTACCTTCATAACAAATCTGTTGGTGGATTTTTGCACAATACTTTATCTATAAGGCTTATGTTTATTCCTACCAGTTTATCATCCCTGAAACTAAGTTTTACATACCTGTCTATTGTTAGTACATTGCTACTACAGCTCCAGTGCTTAGCTACATTTTGGCTGATTGTATTGAGCTGGAAATTTGGTGAGTTTCATTCTTGACAAAATGAGTTTATTTTTAAAATCGTAAAAGTACAGCACAAAAACACTTTTGGCAAAAATGTTAAACAGTATATATACTCTCATTGCCATCAAATTCACACACCAAGGAGTTTCTGGAATCAAATAAATCTTTATATGTATGAATGTAATGTAGATATATGTAAGTGATTACAGTATTAGGTAAAGTTTATTGGGCAAAACTGTGTAATTGAGACTGCAGTTGCCCTGTTATGCCATCTGGATACAAGATGAGATATGGTTGTGTATTAGAGGCAAACCAGTTCAGTATGGTATCCTGCACATTTTTGTTAATATGATGATGTAATCTCTCTACAAAAAGACATATGTAGTCAACTAGACGAGAAACCTTCGAGTACATTGTAGAGGCTGTAGAGGCTTCTAGCTGTCAGTAGTCTCTCACCAAGAGGTAAACTTTAAAAAGAAGCCACCAAGAGCATTTTGGCAGGGTGAGTCAAAAGATAGGACATTGTTGTGGTTTGAGGATATTTGAGGATATTTAATAATGAATATGAAGCGATTAAAAAAAGAAGCATTTCATTTTATTCCATTAAACAAGATCATTAGGGAAGCAAATGAAAAGTTAAAGAGAGGTGTTTGATTACGCAAATGAAATGCAAACTCAATTATCATGATTGAAAAGCAAGTGACATATTAATGGGGTGACCAGAAGCATCTCAAACAGGATGAGGGTGCCCCACATCGACTGTTCAGTAAGGTGTATGGTCACCCAAGATTGCCTAAACACATTGACAGTGATGGGGCATGGACATGATCAGATTGTCCAGCAGTTCTTGCGTTTTCTTCTGCCACTCTTGCTCCAGGGCAACTCTTGTTCCAGCTCGAGAAGTGTTGTGGGAGGCATTGGATAGTCTTCCCAGTACATCCCAAGCATGTTTAATGGGAATCAGGTCTGGAAAATATGAAGCTGTGATCTCTTGCTGTTGTGGCACATGGGTGATTCTGTCCTAGTCTTGTTCATACTTTTTCAGTCTCTTGAAAGCGATTCGACAGCCTACTAATCACACTTTGGGATGTTCCAAGTGCTGCTGCCACTGTTGTTTGTGTTTGACCAGCTTTAAGACGTCTCATGACTTTCCAAGCTTTGCGTTCAGGCAAATCGTGTTGCAGATGCATTGCTAGGGCTGGGAAATTGCAGTAAGTGCACTTTCAAGATCAGGAAACTTTATACTCCAGCACTTTCAGCCTTTTATATAGTGCATTTCACCAATTAAAAAGAAGTTGTTTTTGCATCTCAATTGCATTATAGAACAGCTTTCTTTTCACTTGTCGTTTGCTTTTCTGATGATCTTTTTTAATTAACAAAAAGATCAAATGCTTATTTTTGTATCGCTTCGTATTCATTTTAAAAGATCCCTTAATTACGAATAATTAAGATAAATAGATACATTATATATCAAGTGATAAAAAACTGTATTTTGTAAAAGAAGCTTCTCAGTTCCATATATTCCCATGTCCAGCTAAGAGTGTGCAATGGACAGCTGATCAGGCTTTTAAATATGGTTACTGGGGCAACCCCTATTTGAGGGCATTTGCATCATCCAGCACATTAATTTAAATAACTCATTAATTCAAATGCATCATTAGTACAATCATCTCATCTATAGTGAGTATGTTTACGATCCAGGATTGAATGGTGGCTCTGGGTTTAAGTCTCTCGATTGGAAGTTGAAAGGCCCGTAATCCGCAGATTTAAATCTTTAAGATTTATGTGTAGATAACAGGACCTGCTTAAGGTTAAAATGTAACTATAGCTTTTGAGCTATGTCCTACAGTAAAATACAGACTTGCTGAATGAAATCAGTAAATGTTTCTCCAAATGTATAAACTAGGAAAGTAAGATGAGGCACTGGTGGAGTTAGACATTAACATTCTAACAGAATAAGTGTTAAACAATTCAAATATTACTAAATCCACATGAGGTCATTGGCCGTGGGCACAAGGGCAGGAATAAGCATAAACAGGGGACCAATCCATTGTAGGGAACACACACACACACACCAAGGGCCACTTTTAGAGACAACAATTATCTTAACACGCATGTCTTTGGACTGTGGGAGGAAACCGGAGGACCCAGAGTAAACCCACGCAGACAGGGGGAGGACATGCAGACGCAACAAAGAAAGGACCCAGGCCGCTCCCTGGGATTGAACCCGGGACCTTGAGTCTTTACCAGGGACTTGACTAGTGTCCATTTAATGGCCAGCGGGGCTATCTTTCGATTCAGCCTTTAGACTGGTCCTCCAATCATAATGTGGAAACTCAGTATCCAGGCCAGCCAAGGCCCATCCACAGCCACAGTATTTATGCAATGACCATTAAGTTTCTAGGCAATGAAAATAAAAATGGTCCATGCAGTATCATTGTGAATGAAGTGAATGGATGCTTAGGTTCTACGGGGAAATGTATTGACAATAATAAAATGATTTCTTGAAATCTGTGACATCGACACTACGGGAATGTATAAAAAGTTAACGAGTGGAACGTGTTCTGACGCATTTGTAGCCAATGAAATGTTAACACATCTGTACATATTTGGGAAGTCCGTTACAGAAACCACAGCTACATCCTTGCTTTGAGTATAATGTAATCACATGCTTATCATTCATCATTTTCCGGTGTCAGCTGACCCAACTGGAAGACACTGCTGGGAATCAAGCATGGGTCTCCACAGTGTTGGCCTAGCAAATTGCCACTGTGTGCTTGAAACTAAATTGCTTGTTACAATTTAATTCCGCTTTGACTGTGGTAGGTAGTTAAGGCTCATTGTTGTTCTATAAAACACCAAGCCACTTTTTCTCTCGTGCATCAGCTGTCGTGTTAAACAATTGATCGTGACATTTTGGCACCTTTTTTCCAGTCTCATTTTATAGAGTACACTTCATGCCCTCTACAGTGTGACAATTTTAATTTCGCAGATGGAGTCATGTGGCCCTGCTGGACTCCCCTCGGTAAGTGGTGCTGCCACCTCTCTGCCTTTGCAATTCTAATGAGTGGCCATGCATCAGGGCCTGATGCCTGGACATTTCACTCCTTGTATAAATCTGTTGATAATATCCAAATCATGTGTTTGTAGTAATGTGCGTCTGCTGATTACGATTTAACTGTACATCATGTCCAATCTTTTATTCAACCACTCTTGCTGTACATTATTGACCTGGAAATACAGTGGTGGATTCAATAACTTTCGCCATTTTAAAGAAATCTTAACCTACATTTACACTGATTAATGCAGTTGCTGATTAGTTTATATTCACTACAACTACTCGTTTTGGAGCTCAAGTGAAATGATTATGAATTATGGGATATACTGTTACTGGTGGGTCTAGTTTGTGGCCCATGAACAATAAATCTGTAGCAGCAATTAAAGTATGTGGAAGGACAGGTGTGGTAGACTTACCATCTTCTTAGTTCTGTGTAATTACTTTTTGTTTTGATTTACATCACACCTCAAATAAGGGTAATTGGATAGGCTCCCCATTACCCTTAAATGAAATGGCAGGGGATGACTGTACGAGGTATGAGTGTGTCTTGCCCCTTTTTAATTTGAGTTCCAGCACCCCTAAAAATGGGTAAAAGTTGTTTTTAAAGGAAAGTTTGTCCCTTATAATGTTAAGAATGTTCAAACAATAGAAAGTATATGGTATAAACGTATGGTTTTAACAAAATGCAGCCGTTTCTCTTGCCTTGCAAAGAGTGTGATCCAAGTGATAGCATTGTGAGTCACAAGTTAAGCGTTAATGTTTTCTCACATTTGTTGGTGTCTTTCCAGTCACAGTGTTCCCCTACCCAAAACGTCAGATGTTCTTCCTTCGCAAGTGTGGGAACTAAATTTGGAACAGAACTGTCCGTTAAAATGTACAGTTTTTGGACGGGACAGGTCTCACTGGGTGCTCAGCACCCCTCAAGCTCTGATCTTTCAACTGACCCTTGTAAGAGGTGAAGTAAAGTGTAGTGTAGATGTTTTGTAGACTATTCATAAGTAAGCAGTCACAATATGTCTTTGCTGCACACAGTAGAGTATCTTGGATTGGATTAACCGTACAGTCGCGGCCGACTCTCGGTCACTCGATGGATCATCGATCTCCACACAAATCTGTCTTTCATCGAAGTGATCCATGAAGTATTTCGGCAGGATAGTGGAGTAGTTTGCCATTGCTTTTCCCCCCTCCCTATTTATCTGGGCTTGGGACCGGCGTGCAGCTGTTTCCAGTTACACGGCTGGGGTGTTTACATACACAAGTCAGGGACAATTTAGAGACACCAATTAACCTAACACGCATATCTTTGGACTGTGGGAGGAAACCGGAGTACCCGAAGTAAACTCACGCAGACACAGGGAGGACATGAAGACTCCACACAGAAAGGACCCAGGCCGCGCCAACCTGGGATTGAACCCGGAACCTTCTTGTTGTGAGGAAACGGTGCTTCCCACCGAGCCACCGTGCCGCCCATAGAGTATCTACCACCCCCTAATTTTAGAACAGAAATCCCATAGTGAACATTTAACATTAAATGTTATGTTTTAGGGTGCCTAATAAATTGTCTGACAATAAATTAGTGATCGATAACTGTATAACCACAATGTGCACACATAAGGTTTGTTTGTTTTTTTAATTTGACACAGCTATTTGCATCAGTGGCCATTTAGCACAAAAAAAGAAGCCAAAAGTCACTTAGCCACTGCTAAAGCGGATCAGATCACAGTGGATAAATTCTTCAAACGTTGACTGGAATTTAGTAAGAACTTGTTTTTTTTTTTTTTTACAGTATTATGCTTCGCATCTATACATTGTGTTGTAGATCGTAAAATGATCACATCCCGATGTGGTCCGATTAATTCAATTCAATTTAGCGTAATCAGTTAAGCAAACATGCATGTACTTGGCCGTCACTCTACGACTGAACCCAGGACCTTCTTGCTGGGAGGTGGTGGTGCTATCCACCAAGCCACTTTGCCGCTCCATCCATAAACAGTATATTTATAATAAACATGTAAATGAAACATTAAACACTGCCAACAGTATCAGGCTAGGCCTTGTGGAGGTGGAGGTGTGCCTTTCCAGTTTTGTCTTTTGTCTATCACATTAGGGAGATTAACCAATCAAAAAAGGGCACCACAGGATCTTTTAATAAAGCTAAACTCAACCATTTGGCCACTAGATAATCTTAAAATGCAAACGAATACATATCTTATCTAATCTAAATCTTTTGCAGCATTTATCTCTATTAGCATATTAAACAGCAAGAATTACATTGAGACATTTGTGTGTTTCCTGTCAGTTAGTGCGATTAAATGAATACGAGCTGCATTTGGACTCATTTGGTCTTGTCAGGTAGAATGCACTCCGAAATGATTGCTGCAACCAGCCAATTCCAATTTGTCTCTCTGTAGTAACGTTGATTATAAACTGAACTGGTATTCTGATTTAATTTGAGAGAGGAAAAGGGAACAAAATCATCACAGTCATTTGCTTCCAAAGTTGCATTAATATAACTGAGGCATAATTAATTAAATAAACTAAATAATTTTAGGGCAGCACCAGTGGAGTCTGCATGTCCTTCCTATGTCTTTGTGGGTTTACTGCAGGTACTCTGGTTTCCTCCCACAGCCCAAAGACATGTGTGTTAGGCTAATTGGTGTCTTTAAAGTGGCCCTTAGTGCATGACTGTGTGTGCGCACGTGTGTGTGTGTGTGTGTGTGTGTGTGTGTGTGCGTGTGCGTGTGTGTGCGCGCGCGTGTGTGTGTGTGTGTGTGTGTGTCCTACACCGGATGGGCACCGGCTGGCTCGCAACTCCATGTGGATTAAGCGGAAAATGATGGATGGATGGATGGATGGATGGATGGATGGATAAATGAATGGGAATTTTAGTATATATATTATTTACTTTGATGTATAACCCCGTTTTAATATACTCCTCACAAAAAGTTGGGAATATTTCAAATTGAAATATCCACTAAATAAATATCCTCTCATTTTTGTAAGAAGTGTACAGTATTCATTTGTTCATTCTCTAATCTGGTTAATCCTGAGTAGGGTCGCAGGAGAGCTATAACATAGCGTGCAAGGCGAGAACAACCTTAGACAGGGCTCCAATACATCGTAGAGAACCTACACTCACACACAGAGTGAATTGCAAACTAATTCGATTTTTTTTCATTTTTATTTTTGAATGATGAAGAAAATGGCCACTCCCACTCTCAGTCTTGGCACAGACTCAACTATTAAAATGATTGGCCTTTACTGGCCTGATGTGTCCCAGTCTTGGTCTTTATTACAGCACCACTGCTGTCCATGGTCTGTTCTCTAATGGTCAGGACCCCCACCGGGCCACCACAGGTCAGATAATATTTGGATGGTGGATCATTCTCAGCTCTGCAGTGACAGTGATGTTATGGATTAATGTGTGTAGTTCTGGTATGAGTGGATCATACACAGCAGTGCCGCTGGAGTTTTTAACACCTTGCTTCACTTCTGGACGGGAAATATTCCACCTACCTACCTACCTACTAAGTGTCCAGCCAGCAGTATCTTTTAGGCAGTAATATGTAGCAACGTGGCAGAGGTGTCCTACAGAGTGCACAGAGAGTGACCACAGTATTTAAAAACTCCCCATTTTAAGTCTGAAGTCATTATGCTTTAGGTTATATTAATGCAGAAATATAGACAATCCTAAAGGCTTCACAAACCTGTAAGCAGAAACATGTGAACCAGTGTCGGGTGCGGGTTCAGGATGAAGATGTGCCTTTTATCCAGGCCATGTATTACATGCAGAGCAATTGCATGTGTCTGAGGGTGGAGAGGCCGGATGGTTGATCATCCCTGATGCTACAACAGTCATATCCTCCCAGTCCTATGAAGGACTCGCTTCCTGTCCAGGGAATGACTATGTCTGCACAGATAGCTACATGAAATACATTTTATATGGATATCGATTTATACCTAATGTTTGCACATAAGACAAACAAAGGTTTTATTGAATCTATGAATAAATGATACCTTTAGGTAATTCAGTAGTTTGTTTTGTAATAAGTGTAAGTGGACCAGTCCATTTTAGCCTAAATGAGCACTGTGATTATTCTCCTCCGCGCTACACTTTCAACTGTCTTGGAGAGAACTTGGCTAAATCATTGCTTGTGTGCCACCTCTGTGCCAAAACTGAAAATGATGTTCCTGTGTGCTAGCCACTCTCGTTCACAACATTTGCATTTTAAAGCAGTACCCCAAAGTACAACATTTGGGCACTGAATCCATTAAACGTGAGTCAGTTTGACAGGCGATCACACAAGTGTAAATGAGAAACAATGAATGTGACAGGAGCTGTGCAATTGCAGGGACACCATAATCAAATCATTCTCATTAAGTCTGTTGAAATAACAGAGGCTTTTACTTCCCTGGCATTGGATTACCAGGAATACAGCTCTCTTATGACAATCTGCATTATCAAGGCAATTTCTCTTCCCTCTCTCTCTCTCTTTCTCTCTCCTTCACTCACTCCCTCGTATTGCAGGAGGGCTGAGACTGGATGGAAGAAAAGACTGTTCCGCCAGTTGTGTCTTGCGAGTGGGCAGGAATTCTAGCCGCGCTAAGATTATTTGGGAAGCGTTTATGACCGTGAGCAGCAAATACGGCACAGTCATTCATCAGCCTGTGGGGCCACAGCGCACTGACAAAGGTAAGGCGAGCACGTGAGCGAGTACATTTGTGTGGGTGGACACATCAGTGGCACATGTTAAGTTGGGAGTTGCTCTCTTATGCTCAATGTGGACTACAATTCCACATTCTGAAGTATCTTTATGGAATGCGTAAATACAGCACTGCATTAAAATATGTTTAGGTTATTTCACTTTTTGAAACTCCAGATCTTCTCTGTTTATTTTAGTTACTCATTCGTTTCAAGAGAGTCTCTGAATCATCACTTGGGAGTGTAAGGGATTCTCTTTCATAAATGTCCTTCTATACATTTTTATGAATATTAAATATTTAAAAAAAAATGATTGGGTGTCTTGGTGGCTTGGTGGCCAGCAATGTCGGTTCACAGCAAGAATGTCCTGGGTTCAATCCTAGTAGCAGTCTGGGTCCTTACTGTGTGGAGGCTGCATGTCCTCCCTGTGTGCAAAGGGGTTTCCTTAAGCTACTCCAGTTTCCTACCACTGTCGAAAGACAATGCGTTAGGCTTATTGGGGTTTCTAAAGTGCCCTTAGTAGTGTGAGTGTGTATATGTGTGTGAGTGGATGTGCCCTTCGATGAATTGGATAAATTGGATGAATTGGATACCATGCAGGTTATTCCTGCCTTCTCTACGTCGTCACTGGCACCGGCTCTCCCGTGACCCTGATATGAATCGAATCAATAAGAAAGTGAATGAACCAATGAAATATTAAAATTGGATTATACAATGAAGGAATTTCTTGCTGTGTATGTAAAATGTTTGGTAGATTAGCCAGTGTGAATAGCTTGCCGTGCTCTGATGTGTAATGCATATACATTAGAAAGTACTAAAATACTAAAGTACTGCTCTATTGGATTGAGATGTGGTGAATTTGGAGACCATGCGACTACAGAAAAACAGCTTGAGACGATTTGTGCTTTGGGGCCTGGTGTATAATGTGGTCATAACGGGATGGACATGGTCAGCAACAATACTCAAGTAGACTGCAGCATTTAAACGATGCTCAATTGGTATTAAGGGGCTCAGAGTGTGCTCATACATTCAACAATATTATACCACTACCAGCCTGAACTGTTGATACAAGGCAGGATGGTTCCATGCTCTGCATTTGTTTACACCAAATTCTGACCAATAGCAGAACATCATAGCAGAAATCAAGACTCATCAGACCAGGAATCATTTGATCTAATATTCTGCTGAACAGTTTCGGTGAGCCTGTACAAACTGGGGTGTCAACAGTTTCATAATATTGTTCACTCGTTGTGCACTTTTATCATATCGCTCTACCTTGTAGAGACTCGTGTTGTTTGTGTTTGTTGTCTGACAGGACATGAAAGTGCCCAGTAGCGATGTCGAAATATTTACTCCAGCAGCACTGCTGTATCTGAATCACACATACCAGCCCACACAGTAATACACCACCACTACATCAGGGCCACTGCAATGCTGAGAATAATACTGCACCAAAATATGACCTGATCTAGGGTGGATTTTTGAGGGTCTTGGCAATTAGAAAAGAGTAAAGGGGACTAAGAAAGTATGTAGAGAAACAGATGGACTACGTAATTGTAAATGCAAAGTGCTTCTATATGGTAAGTGGGACTGATAATAAGTTCAAAAACGAGGAAATAATGTGAAAGAATCCTAGCAAACACCAATGTGGGCAACACCAGCCTGAGTAGTGAAACAGAATGTAAGACATAATATCAATTAAATATGTTTAGTCTGCAAGTGGTAGTAACACAGTGCTTTCCATGGATGAATGCAGGATGAACAATCTTTAAACATGAATAAAGAATAAAGAATTTGACAGTTCAGAACCACGGACAGTTCCTGTTTCACAAACGCTTCAAAAGTAGTGCTATTTTTTGGTCTAATTTCTTATGGCATACAAGAAAGACAAAATCTCAATATGGAGCACAATAGGATGGTTTACTCGAACAGGTTGCCGTGTGGTGCAGTACACGTTGATCTAGAGGCAGGCAGGCAGAAGGAGGGGGGGAGCCATAAGTGATGTAGGCGCTTGTTTATAGAAGACAGTGTCACACCAATCTGTTACTGTTAGGCTTGTGTCCAACACTGTACTGACTACTTAGCAAACTCACTGACCACTAACTTGTCTTTTGAGATGTTAAGGAATACTGGGGATCATAATGGCAGAAAGCCAGTAACTCCACTTCCGACAATTTCACTTGACAGCAAAATGGTAACGCTCACAGTTTGGTAACAATCTCACTCCATAAACACATATATTACACTACTAATGCACTACTACACTACTAAGACCAGCAGAGTTCCAGGTGCTAGTCTGAGGTAGTGTTAATTAGATATTTCTATCATTATTGAATATGAACAATTCATTAAATCAGAATAAACCTAAATAAATTCTGCACTCAGATTGGTTAACGGTGAAAAACACATTTTTGAAGGGGCTCTTCTCGTTCAATATCCAATTAATGAACACGTTTTAATAGTTGAATAATGTTAAGATTACAAGTGTGCATAGTGTAGTCATTTCTTCCCACAAATTTGGATTTATACTCTTTTGTTCTGAAAGGCACCATGGATTTCTATACAGGACTTAAGAAGAAACACTTGAGTGTATATACGTTGTATGTATGTAAGCTGAATGTAAATTCAGAAGTTTTATTTATATATATATATATATATATAATTTTTAATGAATGATAATTAATGTAGAGTAAATTACACTATACATTCTTATCTACTTAATCCTGGACAGGGTCAAAGGACGGTGAGTGAATAGCTGGCAGCACAGGGCACAAGGCAGGAACAACCCTAGACAGGTTGCCAATTCATCATAGGGCATACACACTCACACTCTGTGGCCGGTTTAGTGTAGTCAGTTAACCCAACGCATGACTTTGGTGGGAGGAAACTGGAGTACTCAGGATAAATCCACATGGACATGGGGAGGCCACACAGAAAGGACCCAGACTGCTTTATTTGGGTTTGAACCCAGGACCTTCTCACTGTAAGGTGGCAGCACTACCCTCTTGGCCGCCATGCCACCCAAGTTAATTACATTAACACTTAACATTACAGTTAACCTTGATACTAAATTTAAAATATTTTATTTCCATTTCTTTCTTATACTATGTATGATGTAAATGATCTTGATCTGGGCCACTCCTGGTCTTGGTCTTGACACGGACCCGGCTACTAAAATGTGTTGGACTTGACTCAGTGTGGCTCAAAAGGCTCATTATGTCCTTGTTTGGGTTTTGGCTCTAGGCATGATTAAAATGATCAAATGCCCATGCCATGTCAAGGTGGTAATGATGGTGAAAATGAATGGGTGTGCAGTAAAATGGAAGATTATTGATTTGTGTCCTCTCTGTCTCCTTCCATCTTCCTGCTGTGAGGCACCAGCATGAGTGACAGCACTTATTGGCTCAGTTGATACACACTGGTCACGGCACTGATTTGGCCGCATGGAACATGAGTGAAGAAAGCAAAGTTATTTATTGTTAAGTGGCGACATGCAGAGCAAAATTTAGAGCTAAATTCATGAAAAATAAATATATATGTTTGAAATACATCTGTAAATACTGAAGTCAATAACTGTACAGTAAACGTAGAGTAGTAGAGCAATGGATCTGTTGGAAGTTTGGAGGGATGGAGTTTGATGCATAGATCCGATATGGCATTGGTCAAATCCTTATCAAATCTCAGCAATAATTCTGACCTAGAAGGCATGCCAGATCTTGTTTTAAATTATAATCTGTATCTGCTAGGTAATTTTTATTCACTTCACTCATGGAGAAATAATATTTCTTTATCTGAAAATTAAACTCCAATGCAGGACTACAAGACATCAATACATTTTGATGAATTGTTGGTTCATAAAAGCTTTATGTTTAATGAGAGGGTCTCTCGGAACAGAAACTAATATTTAATACCAACATACTCAGTGAATTAAACTCCACTTGGCTATTTTAAATGATGACTGACCTAGCGGTAAGATAGAATAGAAAGGCATGCATTTTTTATTAAGACACCCCATGTGCCAGAAATGGTTTTGAGCTTGACTTATTCCATGTGGCTATGGTATATATATTAAGAGTAATTTCTGGCAAACGGACTGTAATCTAAACCAGCCCAGTATTTATCTGTAGTCTATAGATGTTTTTTATACTATCCTATTTCCAATGTTGCTTCCCTCATAGCCTAAATCTATGTGCGTGTGCGTGTGTGTGCGTGCGTGTGCGCGCGCGCGCGCGCGTGCGTGTGCGTGTGTG
>JAUZST010049763.1:0-25056 GCA_034779995.1 Parotocinclus haroldoi | reverse complement strand
ATTAATGTCAGTTTTCTGTTGAGGTGCCCATACTTTTGCACCGGTCAAATTTTGGTTTAATGCATATTGCACATTTTTGTTAGTACAATAAACCTCATTTCAATCCTGAAATATTAGTGTCCATCAGTTATTAGATATATCAAACTGAAATGGCTGTTGCAAACACCCAGATATTTAGAACTAAAAATGATTAAGATTAATAGGGGAGCCCAAACTTTTTATATAATATAAAAAACTTATACACAGTATTTGCCCATCTTACCTGGGTTAGACACCACGATGAGAAGACAATTGGGGCTGTATTTGACTATTTGGGGGATGATGTGCTTGAAGATATTGACATTCCTCTGCACAAGGTTGAGTCTGCTTTCACCTTCCTGCTGACGCACACCAGCTGTTACCACCACAATGCGTGAGTTTGCCGTCACTGAATAGTCTGTCAATACAGAGATGTCAATACAGATTTATGTCAATTTACAGTAATTACATTTCCAAAGATTCTGTTCAATGCATAGAATGTACTGTTCAGGTGATTTATTTTAATTTTATAGCAATATATATATATATATATATATAGCATTATATATAGTTAAATATTTGTGTGTTGTTTGCAACTGTGAATGGGACCTTTCTATGGATATATTTGGATATATATGGATATATTTTATTATCTGTGCACATGATCTGAATTCAGCAGGAAAATACCCATGGTCAGTTCATAATTTGCTATGCAAGAGCTATCACTCAATCAAACAGGCCAAGGAGTAGATAGGTTGAAACTATAGCACCATAGTTAGTACCCATAGCGCAGTAGAGAAAAAGAATAGGATGTTCATATTAATCCAGATGCTACTGGACTCCTGCACACAATGTCTATTCCTGGGCCTCAGAGAGAAAAGTGACAATCTTTCAGCATTTATAGACCCACAGAGTGAATGTACAGTATTCATCAACCACAACGCCTGGACCAGTGACTGCAAACTTCCATCATTCAGGTCCTAAGAAATACAGTTGGCAGTGCAAATACACAGCAAAGGGGGCTTTGTAAGAGCTATGAAAAAGTTCCTCCTGTGCGAACGCACCTAAACTTCCATTCCTGGATCAGCTCTGACCCATGGGTCAGTTCTGGTGCCCCTCCAGTTCGCCTATCACTCTTGTTTCTCCATGGCATTTAACAGCATTCGGGCTGCTCTTTTGGGTGACAAGCTGACATCGATGCAAGCAGATGGGCCCCCTTGTGTCCAGGATTATTGACTACCTGACTGGCAGACCACATTATGAATGCCTGCAGCACACTATGTTGGATAGGATGATCAGAAATATAGGAACCCCACAGGGAACTGTTCTCTCTCCCTCCCTTTTCACTCTCTACACCACAGACTTCAGCTACTGTACAGAGACTTGCCTCCATCAGAAGTTTTCTGGTGACAATTTTTGGATTCATCAGCAGGAGTGATGGGGAGGAATCCCTCTGGCTTTTTATATCACTCCTATGCTGATGACAACCAACTAATTCTCACCTTCACTCCCTCAGACACCCAAGTCTCTGCCTAGATCTCAGCATGTATTGCTAACATATTATCATGGATGACGGATAAAGACCTTAAGCTGAATCCTGGCAAAACAGAAGTGTTACACTTTTCAGGTGACTCTTGTACCCAGCAGGACCTTGTACTCTCATTCAACAACACTCGGCTCTCTCCCTCTGTGGTCGCATGCAACCTGGGGGTGACTATGGACAACCAACTGTCCTTTTCCTCCCAAATCGCTTATGTCTCTTGGTAGTAATGTTTTCTTCTTTACAACACAATAAAATTCTGTCTATTTCTTTCCACAGAGGCAACGCGGATTCTTGTTCAGTCCCTTGTCTTCTAAAGACTGGACTGTAACTCTCTCTTAATGGGGCTACCTCTGAGCACTATCTGATCCTTACAGCTGATCCAGAGTGCAGCTGCAAGACTTGTGTTCAATGTTCCCAAGTTCACACACACTACACCACTACTGTGCTCTCTCCACTGGCTTCATGTAGCTGCTCACATCAGATTTACAACACTGATGCTTGCTTACAAAGCTAAAACTGGAACTGCACTCTCCCACCTTGCAGCACTTATCACACTCCGCACTGCACCTCGCAGACTTTCAAGAGATGAGGTAGGCATTCATGTAGACTCTTCTCTGTTCTGGTTCCCAAGTGGTGAAATGAACTTCCCCTTAATGTTCGAACAGCTGAGTCTCTGACCACCCATTTATTCTGCACTACCTCGCCCCCCCCCCCACACACACACACAGACACATTCCCCACCCCATTTCCTCTCTCTCGCTATCTCAAAATATAAAATAAAGTAAATAAATAAAACACAAACATAACAGTTTTGTAAGTGTATTCTTGTTCAGATTCCTGACTATCAGGAATAGATTGTGTTTGTGATGTCTTAAAGCACTTTTGTAAGTCGCTCTGGATAAGGGTGTCTGCTGAATAATGCAAATGTAAATGTAAATGTAAATGCAAATGTGAAAGACTTCGGGCGATACATGGTGTGAGCTGAACCATCTGCAGCTCAATGTGACAAAAACAAAGGAACTAGTGGTGAACCTGAGGAGTGACAAGACCGGTGACCCCTATGTCCATTAGAGGGGTCAGTGTGGACACTGTGGGAGTAGACAATGACAATAAACTAGACTAGGCTAAGAATACTGACACCCTCTACAGGAAGGACAAAGTTGTCTCTATATTCTGAGGTTCCTGAGATTCTACAATATCTGCCGGCATATGCTCAGAACCCTCTATGAGCCTATGGTGGCATGTGCTATCCTCTAGGTTGTTGCATGCTGGGGCAGCAGGCTGAGGGTATCAGATGCCAACAGACTCAAAAAACTGATCCACAAGGCGAGTGATGGAGTGGGGTGTGGAGTTGGACTTCCCGATGGCAGTGTCAGAGAGGAAGATGCTGTCTAAGATGCATGCCATTATAATGGCTCCCACCCACTCTACAACACAGTGATGAGTCACAGTAGCACAGGGGGTGCTTAATCCCAAATAGGTCTATAGAAGCATTTGTACAAAACCATTTTGAAAAGAAATGTTATGCATTCTGTAGTGAACTGGAATCTGGTGATAACTGGACTATAACAACTATTCCAGCAAGCAGATATGGGACTATAGGATGATAGAGGCTAAAATAATAGATGGAACATAAAACTTTACAAAATCTGTTAAGAAAACCACATACTTGCTTTACAGATATGGTCTTTAAGTTGTAAAAAAAATATATAATATATATACTTTACATGTCTAAAATATACAAATGCATAGAGAAGATCATATAAAAAGATCTGGCTTGATAGTAAGAGTCAGTTCATGCCTTAGATCCAGTTTGCAATGTGAAGGTCAGGCAGTGCATTTATGGTCAGGTGGTGTTTTTATGGAACCTGTCTAGGGTATATCTCTGTCTAGGGTTCCACACCCTTCCCCCATGATCCCTGACCAGGACAGGAGGGGGTAAAACTGGACACTTTTAGTTACTCCTAGCCATAGTTACTAATAACTTAAGACAGTATCAATACACCTATGTCAATCAAACATTTCAATATGTGACAAGCCATGACCCACCCTTATCAGCAACAATCTTGTGAGTTTTGAGGAAGAGGCTGCCATGCTGCAGGTCCATCATCTCCCCTTTCAGCTTGTCCTCAACCACATCAACCAGTGCAAGCTCATCACAAAGCTCCTGTGGAGACCAGTTGCATAAGAAAGTTAGAATTAGGAACCGAAACACTTCACATCCAGCAATCAAACATAAGTCATCTTACCTTGAGTAAGACGCTGATGGCACAGGCCATGCCCACTTGCCCCACTCCCACCACAGTCACTTTATTGGTGGGCAGTTCAACAGTGCCACTAGTCAATGAAGTAATGAGCTTCTGCATAACTGAAGCCATGTTCTAGAAACAAGTACAGTAAAAGAAGGAGTAAGAAATATAGTTATGGCATATATTTAGAAAGCATACTGTGCTAGCCTAGCAGTTAAGGTACTGGACTATGACCAGAGGGACCATGGTTCATATCCCACCCCTTCCAAGCCACCACAGTTGGGTCACTGAGCAAGGCCCTTAACCCTCAATTGCTTGGACTGTAAGACTGTATGAATTGTAAGTAGCTCTGGATAAGAGCGTCTGCTAAATAATGAAAATTTAAATGTAAATGTAAATACCTGAAGAATAAAGGTTAATTGCACGTTTCCCAGTTTAGCTGTAGCCAGTTCATAAGTAACTAGCTTGTCCTCTATTAAACCATCACCATACTGCATACCCTTGGGGGCCATATTAAAACAATAAAACAAGGCAACACAAAAACACAGGCAAGAAGACATATAAAAAGAAACAACAGAAGATGCACCTCTTGGAGTTGTAGGGGAATAGCATCTAGAAGAAGTGCTTTCTCTGATGAGGCCAAAATACAAAAGGCAGGCAACATGTGCACTGACTATGGGAAGAGCCAAGGGCACAGGTACATGGTCAGGGGTGAAGACAGAGGTCTCAGCAGCCACAGGTGTTGCAGGCAATAAGTCAGGAGCTATAAAGTGCTACAGCCAAGGAGTCAGAAGTAGCAGGGAACATGAGTGTCACAGATACTGTCTTGGAGTCCACAGGGGAACTGCAAGTCGGGCTCCCAAAATGGCATTTGATGTGGCAGGACCTACAGGTGGAGTCTCCAACAAAAGGGCCTTAAGAAATTTCAACAATTTCCAGCAGCATTGGTTGACTAACTGGAGATCCTCGGCCCAGCTGTGCTTTTCAAAGAAAAGCATACTCAGTCTTTTGTGGATGCTGCAACCAAACCATAAATACAAATAAAGATGCCCTGTTGACATCACCTGTTTGAAATCACATTATTATTTAGTTTTTTCACCTCATTACTATTATAATATTGCAGGAATTGATGTTTATTAACAAATTAGATGAAGTTGGCCAGACAATACATGAAATATCTCATGTTCATACTGTCTGAAAATAAATAATATTCAATTTTTTTTAGCATGCACTTTCCATAAAGACCCAACTTTTTCTGATCATTTTTATTGTCATTGTACATGTTCAGTGAGCTACCTAGTGGTAATAAGTAAATAGGAAAACTACATACAGTTGAATAAATAAAATAGCAATAGATATAGAAAGTCCAGAGATGAAAACGTAAAAGGTGCAATATTTCCAATTGTGCAAGTAGACAAACCTAAGGTGCATGCATTTGAAAATGACGTAGTAGAAAAGGTCCTAAAGGGGAGCATGGCTGGAATGTGGCAGTACTCAGAGACAATATCCATGTCTGAAAGTTGCAGTATAAAGTGATATGTGCGCTTAGTAACAAGACAGTTTAATAAAAAGCAGGAGCAAAGACTGTCAAATAGAACAATGAGCAATGGAAATTAATAAGGATACAACTTGTTTATAACTAATTTATACTGATTGACAAAAACTCACAAAACTGTCAAAAAAGACACTCAATTGACAACAAATCTGGTGACCAGAGCAGGCCAATCTGGTGAAAACCTTGCTGTGTGAGAGCAAGCATTATGCTGAAAATGTCCTTCCTTCTCTCAAGTGCCTGAGCAGAGTTAAAAGTGTACTAAAGATGCCACCTGTGTCTAGATGGTGGATAACAAAACTGTGGGAGCTGTTAGTGTTTGTCGGTGGACCAAACAATCCTCTCTACTGGTTGTCTGTTTATTATTTGTGAACATGCCCTCAAAAAACTGGAAATCTCGAGACTGGACTACTGCAACTCTCTCTTAGCGGATTTACCTCTGAGCACTATCCGATCCTTACAGTTGATCCAGATTTTAGCTGCAATACATGTTTCCAAGTTTACACACACTACACCACTGCTCCCTCTCTCCACTGGCTCCCCGTAGCTGTAGATTTAAAACACTGATGCTTGCCTGCAAAGCCAAAAACTGGAACTGCAGCTACCTGGCAGCACTTATCACACCCATTTATTATGCACTGTCCTTGACTAACCCCGCCTCTAATTTGCTCTTTCTCTCTCTCTCTCTCTCTCTCTCTCTCTCTCTCTCTCTCAAAATTATAATATCTATATCTATATGCTATATCTTAAAACAGTAAAATTACCATCCTGTTTCTCTTAGTACAATAATGTTTCCCCTCTCAAAGTCTGTCAACTGGACAAAAATGAGTGCATGTCAGGCCACACCTGTAATCATTTACATAGCTGCCTGGGACATGACTGAATGTCGAGTTTTGCAGTAATTTTTCTTTCTGTGTGCCTGGGTTCCAACTTTTTATGACTGGGATTGTAAAAAGGTACACATAAACACAGCCCTGAACACAAGTAGAAAGGCAGATACAGAGTAAGCAGCAAAGAAACGCAGGTTAAGCAGCACAAACCAAACGGGCAGAAAAAAGCAAAGTAACATAGCAATAAAACTAACAGAGCGTGTGAACTAATATTAACACAAACAGACATGTTGACAATAGGCAGTAAGCTAAGTTAAACAGGGAAAGACAGAAGGCTAGTTGACAAACAACAATGAAAAGCAAATGATGAGGAGACCTGAAAGGGAGAGAGCTGAAAGAGCGGGGTATATAGACAGTGGAGTAGGATGTAGAACTGTCTTGAATTCCAACTCTAGAATGAGAAATGACTGAAAGAGACACTATGCAGGATGAAGTGAGCCAAAAGCGCCAATGAAAAGTGCATCATCCTGAAGTTTTTGTGGCATCATTATGATTATAAAACATCTGTATTTCCTAGCATATTTATTATTATTTGGTTACTTGTAAAGAAACAAGCACAGTGATCAGTCACAATTACATACCCCTCTAAACGCATAGTTATTGTTCGTGTCATTTTTTTGTTATTAACTTAAAAGTAAGACCGAATTCTCCCTTTAAAAAAAATGTTTAATAAGTTCACTGTCTGTCAAAATGTATTTAATGTTTCAACTTCAATTCATTTCCACAATAGCCTTAATGACAACACGTTGAAAAGATTCTGAAATACAGTCAAGACCATGTGAATACAGTTTAGAAAGGGTAACTACCATTTACATCAGCTAAATCCAACTAACCAGTGGCATTCTATCCCATGACATTAATCCTCCTCTTCCATTTCATGGGCTGAGTGTCAAGTACACTAATCTTAAAATGTCATGGAGCTCATATGGAAATAGAAAGGGCAAAATGAGCAAGAGGCAGAGCTATGCATTTTGCTTGAATGAAGTTCAAGTGTGTAATTAAGATTATAATACTATACTTTAAGAGGTGACCCTAAAACCACTGATACGTTCATGATTTAAATTTATATGATCAGACAAATTTAACCATGCTCTGTTGAGGTTGATGGGTAAATTAGTAAAATGTATAGGTCATGATATTGTATATCTGTTTCCATCCCTGTTTTTTGCATTAATTTGTAATATTTAATCAAAATAAATATCATACTGCCTACATTGTTCTCATCTGGAACAATGGAAATCCTCGTTCTTTTTGCCAGGTAGGTATTGTTGAAACATCTATAGTGTATATAAACAGACATATTGTGCAAGCAGGACGTTTCTGGACGTTACTTTGTAACGAGTTATTACTATATATATATTTGAACGGGTGGAGATGACCTGTCTGTGGTTCCTTTTAATGGCATTACACTACATAAAACGCTGATTTATTTAACCGGCTGTGTATCTATGCTTGTACTGTATATATGTACAAAAACACGTTTTGAGTTTATATGTGTCTGTAAATATTTTTAATATATGCTTGTTTCCTTCGATATATAACTTGCATGCATAGAACTTTGTTCAGTCATAAAGCCGGGTATTGTTAAGTATACGTTCCTTTTTAGGCTGATCTATACATTCCGATGCACTGGGGTGCAGAACACAACGGTTTCACACAAGGGCAAAAGAAGATGGCCGTTTTCTGCTGCACCGCATGCCAAGTTAACACAAAGATACTGATAGGCTACATTTCTTTCTACACATAACATGATTAGTCGTTAAATAATGATCAATATTAATAACAGTCCAATTTTGTTCAATTATATAACCTATATCGTTACTGTGGTAAATACATAATCAATGAATTTTGTAACAAATAAACCCAACCAACGGGGCACGGTGGTAAAATGCCCCAGGAAGATGGGTTAAGATAAATCCTTAGGATACGTACATATGAAGTGGAGTGTGATGCCTTTCTATCCTTAGCTGTAGGAGCTGGCTGGCAGGTGGATGCGCTCTGCGAAAGCTCGCACAGACTACAGGCGGTCGCAGAGAGGAGGACAGCGTCGCCACGCAGATTGCGCCTGTGTCGTACGCAAAGTGCGCACCATCAATTACCACCCGCAGGTAGATACTCTTAACCGAAATGTGGAATATAAGGACGGATCACCAAGCACCTACTTTGCAATCACGAGATCTGTCCGAAACCGCCGTCGACTCTGTTGGCCATCAGTGTAAAAACTTTACTTATACGTTAATAAATTATTATACTTGTTGCTGTTGATGTTTTTACAGAACACTGTAACTGATGGCAGTGCAAGTATCCCATCTTCCTACAAGTCACGTCTATTGATTCTGTAACTTTTAGTTGCATCGGATACATGAAAGAACACATTTAATGTAATGTAAAAGAAAATAATATATTTAATGTTTTGTTAATCTTGGTTAATGTTCGGATTTAATCCATGGAGGAAAGGTTGACAAGTGCACGATGGTCTCCGAGACTAAACATTCTTACTTACGTCGCCTCATTTTACGTGGCGTGATTCAGTGGCGTCACTGAAGGAGGTTTTCCTTCAGTTGTAGGTGGTCATTAACATTGAGTTACGTCCCCAATGAAAAAAAACCTAACATGTTTGTTAGAAATAGGCTTAAAATAACAATAAAATGACCTGACTATCTCTATAAAACAAATGAACTAGTTATATTTATGTCAACGTCAAATAAAGGAATTCTTGAAAGAGCATTGCCTTTTTAATGAAACATAAAAACAAATTTTAGTCATACATGGTTGTAACCCTAATGAGGCAGAATAATAGCTGCTTAAATGTCAATGTATGTTAATAACACTCCTTAGTAACTTGAGCATTCATTATTTTCTATCAAGATATTTAAGATCCTTAAATGGGCAGTAACTGTGGCTTTAAGTATGTTTGCAAAATCAGATGATGATTTTACTTAATTGTTTAATTGTGAAGAGAGTGCAATAATGTATCCTTCTTTAAAAATAGGAACACATATCCACAAGGCATACAGACACATAATTACATTGTATATTAGATTCCCAATTGGGTCACAGATGGGATGTGTAAACATAAATTAAAAACATAATACAATGATTTGCACATTTAAACCAATATTACCCTGCTAATGTATCAACTTTATTTAGTTTTTAAAAAGTTGTTGTTCCAAAAGCTGTTGTTACACATGCAGAATGTGGCTTGGCATCATCTTGCTGATATAAGCAGGAACATCCCTGAAAAAGCCGTTGCTTGGATGGCAGCATATGTTGCTCCAAAACCTGTATGTACCTTTTAGCATTAATGCTGCTTTCACAGATGTGCAGGCTTTTAAACTTTGCGCTGATAACAATCTGGACAGTCCTATTTCTCTTTGTCCCTGAGGACACGACATCCATGGTTTCCAGATTATCTGAATCTTTTGATGATAATATGGAATGTAGAAATCTATAAATTTCTTGCAATTGCACATTGAGAAACATTGTCCCGACTTTTTTTGAAACGTAAGATAAGATAAGATAAAACTTTAGCGATCTCTTTGGGAGTTTCTCTCAGGGACATTAAGTTTCCAGCAGCATCATTATTATAGTACATAGTAGAAAAGGTACAAAGACAATAATGATAATAATAATAAGGAGAAAAAATAAGAATATGTAAGATTAATAATACTAACAATAGAATATAATACACATGAAATACACATGAAAGAATGTATGCATATATAATACATATACTATGTGAGAGTTAAGTTTATCAATTATCAAAATATTGTACCTATGTTTTGTGTTGTGTTGTGGTCAGACTACTACTACTACTATTACTATTTCACCCCCCGAGAAGAGTTGTACATTCTGACGGCATGAGAGACAAAGGAGCTTTTCAGTCTGTTGTTTCTCCACTAATGAAGGAGAAGTCTGTCACTGTACAGGCTCCTCTGGTTGCTGATGACGGTGTGCGGAGGGTGACTGGCATCGTCTGTGATGTTCTGTAGCTTATCTGTAGTCCTCTTCCATGGCGCCATTTCCAGAGAGTCCAGCTGTATGCCAACAACAGAACCCACTCTCCTGATCAGTTTGTCCAACGTGAAAGTGTCCTTTTTGGATATGCTGCTCACCCAGCACAACATTGTCTAGAACAAGACACTGGTGACCACAGACTGATAAAACATTCACAAGAGTTTCCTGCAGATTTTAAAGGATTGAAGCCTGTAGTAGTAAATGTAGGAAATGCTGCAGGCATTACATTCAGGAGTAAATATTTGCAAAAAATAAAGTTTATCCATTTGAACATTAAAATGTCTTTGTAATGTATTCAATTCAATATACAGTGTGCACGGAAAGTATTTGGACCCCTTTACATTTTCACTCTTTTTCATTGCAGCCATTTGTTAAAATAAAAAGTTAGTTTTATTTGTCATTACAGTACACTTGACAGAAAAACCAGCATGTAGAAATGTTTGTAAATTTATTAAAAAAGAAAATCATGAAATACCCTTTGCTGTGACACTCATATTTAACTCACAACCTGTCCATTTCTTCTTATCCTTCTTAAGATGGTTCTACTCCTTCATTTAAGTCCAGCTGTGTTTAATTGAACTGATTGGACTTGATTAGGAAAGGCACACATCTGTTTATATAAGACCTCACAGCTCACAGTGCAGGTTAATGCAAATGAGAATCATGAGGTCAAAGGAACTGCCAAAGGAGCTTAAAGACAGAATTGTGGCACAGATCTGGCCAAGGTTACAAACAATTCTGCAGCACTCAAGGTTACTAAGAGCACAGTGGAAACCATAATCCTTGAATGAAAGAAGTTTGGGACGACCAAAACTCTTCCTAGACCTGGCCATCCAGCCAAACTGAGCAATCATGGGAGAAGAACCTTGGTAAGAAAGGTAAAGAAGAACCCAAAGATCACTGTGGCTGAGCTCCAGAGATGCAGTAGGGATATGGGAGAAAGTTACATAGTCAACCATCACTGTAGCCCTCCACCAGTCAGGACTTTATGGCAGAGTGGCCCGACAGAAGCCTCACCTAAGTGCAAGACATATGAAAGTCTGCATAGAGTTTGCCAAAAAACACATGACCGACTCCCAAACTATGAGAAACAAAATTCTCTGGTCTGATGAGACAAAGATTGAACTTTTTGACGTTAATTCTAAGCTATGAAAACCAGGCACTGCTCATCATTGCCCTATACAATCCCAGCAGTGAAACATGGTGGTGGCAGCATCGTGCTAAGGGGGTGTTTTTTAGCTGCAAAGACAGGACGACTGGTTGCAATTGAATGAAAGATGAATTTTCAAAGCTCTTTCAAAGTGCTCAGGACCTCAGTCTGGGCTGAAGGTTCACCTTCCAACAAGACATGACCCAAAGCACACAGCTAAAATAACAAAGGAGTGGCTTTGGAACAACTCTGTGACCATTCTTGACTGGCCACCTGTTTAAAATCACATTATTTAATTTTGTACCTTATTACTAGACCTAAATTGCATGTTTACAGTAATGGATGATAATTAACTGTTCAAACTACCTGCAATAAAATAGAAGTCAGAAAAAATGACATATAGATTTGTATTTGCATTTATAGATTTGTATCATTCCAACTTTTTTCTGATTTGAGGCTGTCTTATTAAGTATACTGTCATTTCAACCGTAGTTTATGCAGCTAAATTATGATATAAATGGATTATATATCTGGTCTCTTGTGTGTAACACTGCACATGGCTTCAAAACCAATAAGGTTTTTCCTTCCATAGTAAGAAGAACTAGATGACGTTTGGAGAGCCAAGGTCAAGGTCCTGGTTTACATCTAAAATGAAGCTGTCTATATAAACATAAAGTAAACAGTTTATAACATTATAGAGAACAGGTATTTGCAGGTAAATATGGGTAAATATTTTTTAAAAAGCTAAAGTGCATATAGCAGCAGCATGGATAACAATAACATGAGTGACTACATGTATAAGAAAGAAGCTGTTCCTCTGTGCAGCTTTTTCCTGTCTGCAGCAGAGCAGCTTCCATGTCACACTGTGATGCTGGTATTGATCCAGCACACCTCAAACTCCTTCCTGATCAGACTGGAAGTGTTGCTGCTCCAGGTGAAGTTGTAACCCACTGTATAATGGTGGAAGAGGGAAGAGATTGTGGCCTGTTAGTCAGGAAGTCCATTACCCAGTTACCGAGTTATGAACTCAGTCCAAATGCACAGAGTTTTTAAGTCAGGGTCCAGGGAATCAAGCTGTTGAACGTGGATGTTAAGTTCAGGTGGGTGAGGGCTGTGTGGACTGCAATGTTGATCGGTTCTTCCAGTAAGGGTATTGGTGTGGATCTCCAGTGACGTTGATGGTGTCTTTGCTGTCGGCCATCACCAGTCTTTCAAAGCACTTTGTGACTACTGGGCTACTGGCCAATAGTCATTCAGACCCAGTATTCAGTAGTCATAGATGCCAAAGTATAAAAGTAAGCATAATATAAGAAAACACACAGTATATACAAATAACTAAATTAAGTATAAAAATACAGAACATGGGATAAGGTGACTCTAGATGTCAGGAACTATTGCCAGACCATAATTGCACTTGAGCATGTAAAATAAATTGGTAATAAATATTATTGTACAATATTCAGTTCAAGTCAATTCAGTTTAACTTTATTGTCATTGTAATGAGACAGGGTTGTACAGTACAACAAAACATTATTAGGCTAAATCTCTAGTGCAGTTACAAAAGGTGCTTGTACAAGAGTACAACAGACAGGCATTAAATGCATTGAATGCAATGAATACAATACAATGAAATGTATTCATTGTATGTACATGTGCAAACTGCTTCTTAGCAGCTGTGTGTTGTTTAGGTAATGGGTGATAAGATGAGTATCACCAGTTTATAACAGCACGGGTAAAAAAAAAGCTGTTCTTTGGTCTGGTGGTTCTGGATCTGATGTTTCTAAACAGATGGCCTGGGTTGGGGCCCTTCCTTAGACATCTCTTGTTGTAGAGGTCTTGCATGGACACTTACATTAAGGAATACCTGCATTTCGGTGTGATTCGTCCCTGCACCTCTCCACTATCGGCGGGGTTTTTCTTCGTCTCTAAGGCCGATTCGTCTCTTCAGCCCTGCATCGACTACCGGGGAATCGCATCTTCAAGAGGAACGCCTATTCTCTCTCTCTTGTGCCTTCTGCCCTTGAAGCTACGGTCTGCCCAGTGGTATACCAAGTTGGATCTCTGCAATGCATATAACCTGGTCAGGATGACAGAGGGAGACGAGTGGCCTTCAGTACCAGCACGGCCATTACGAATATTTGGTCATGCCTTCGGCCCTTTCAGTGCGACTTTGGCTTCCTGTCCTCGTTCATGCCCTGGGATCCCACCCCCTCTGATGCCCAAGTGGTGGACAACTGGTTCTGAAGGAGCTAAAACATTTGGGAACAGATACACCAGCACATCACTTGAGCCGTTCACAGGTTCCAAGCCCAGGCGGATCGTTGGTGGAGGAGGGAACAGGTGTTTCGCCTGGTGACCAGGTCTGGCTCTTGCCCCACAACCTATGTCTCAGGGGGAGTACGAATTTGTCACCCAGATTCATTGGACACTTATCGTCTGTCTCTTCCTTCCTATGTGCGCACTCACCTTGTCTTTCAAGTTTCCCTCCTCAGGCTTGGGTCACTGGTCCCCTGGCAGATTCGCTCTCTATCGAGCCTCCACCGGTGGAGGTTGATGGTGCTCCTGCCTACACCGTACATCGCCTGTTGGATTCCCGGAGGCGTGGGTCGCGACTCCAATACCTGGTGAACTGGGAGGGGTATGGCCCTGAGGAACGCTGTTGGGTGGATGGCAAGGACATCCTGGACCCCCTCCTAATCCGGAAGTTCCACGCTGCCCTTCCTGACCGACCAGTTCCGTGCCCTTGCCGCCACCCTCGCAAGTCCTCTCTCTCACCACAAATGGTTGGACCGCGGCCTTCCACACCCAGGACGGGTCCTTTGGAGGGGGGCACTGTCACACACATGGACTGCTCAAGCGATCACACCCAGCATATCACATGCTCCTCATCACCGTCCTACTAATCACTCACACCTGTCCCTCATTAGTTCTCACGCTTATATTCATTTCCGTCACCTCAGTTCAAGTCTTGTAGTCACCACTTTCTTTCCTAGCGTTACCTTTGTGAAATTATTTACTGCTGACATACCGTGTATCCGACCGTTTCTTCTGCCTGCCGACTCTGATTATGTCTCTCCCCTTTGGTAACGTTCACCTTATCATTTTTGCCTTCCCTGTATTACCTTTATATCAGGCATATATATTTATGCAATTTCTTGATCAACAAGTTCAGATATTACACTGGAACCATAAAATATACCAAAAAAAACCTTTTAAATATTTATTAATTCATTCATTCAATTATCCTAGTCAGTGTTGCAGCAGGAAAGCTATCTTTCAACACATTGTGCAAAGCAGGAACAATAAGAGGATAATGAGAACACTCATACTGACACACTAAGGGGCACATTGGAAACAGTTAATCTAACAGTCTTTGGACTGTGGGAGAATACGGGATACCCAGGGAAAACCCACGTAGAGAGGAGAAACCCAGGGAGTACATGTAAGCTACACACAGGCAGAGTCCAGGGTTTTTAAACAATGTTTAATTCTTATTAGGTTGCACAAAGTGTGTCAAAATATTCCTCACACCATTGCACCAGTATCACTAGCAAGGATTCATGTTTTCTTTTGTTGTTTACAACAAATTCTGACCTTACCATCGAATGTTCGCAGCAGAAATCAAGACTCATAGCACAAGGCAACATTTTTCCATTGTGAACCTGTGCAAATTGTAGCCTAAGTTGGTTGTTCTTATATGACAGGAGTGGCACCTAGTGTTTTCTTATGCCTATCTGATGTGTTGTGTATTCAGAAATGCTCTTCTGCATACATTAGTTGCAACACGAGGTAGTTCTATCTATCAGCTTGATTCAGTCTGACCATTGTCATTGAAATGCTGCTCACTGAACATTTTTCTGTTTTCACACAATTCTCTGCAATCCAAATAGATGATGGGGCATGCCACATTCAAAGTCACTTTCTTCCACATTCTGATGGTCAGTTTAAATTTCACAAGGTCATCTTGACCATGGAGGTTGGTCAGTGATGATATGGAGATTTTTTTACGAACTTGGTGGAAAATTATCCTAAGCAAATTTTTAAGACAACCAAAGCTCAGTTAAAGAATCAATTCTCAAGTCTTTGTATTTAACTTGGATGCACCATAAAGTATTGAGCTTGGGGTTGAATAATAGTGCATGTTAACATTTGGCAGGTACGTTCAGGCACTTCTGGCTTTCTAGGCAATGAGTTGGGGCCTACATTCCAAATAAGTTGCAGGGATATTGTGCTACGTGTGAAATCACCTGTCAGCAGTGAGTTACAATAGCCCTGCATAGAGAGGACAGCCTAGAAATGTTAGAAAAGTGTAAAATACAATAATTTACTCATTTACATGCTGCCCATTTCATTAAATTCACGATTTCCAGGGTCAGAGGCAAGGCACAATCAGCAGAAAAGTTTGCAAGAAGGGAACCAACTCTAGATGGAGTGCCAATCCATGGCTGGACACACAGACACAGACACTCACACATATTTACAATGGGGCACCAACTGACATCAATCTTTGAAATATGAGAGGAAACAGTAGTAATTCTACGCAGACAGAGAGAGTATAGGGAGCATCTGGGCCAGGAATCAAACATGGAACTGCGATGCTGTTAGGTGACAGCACTAAACCCTGCACACCATTTTAAAAAAAGCAGTAAAAATCGCCTTGACGTTCCGCAAGAGAAAACTGTATTATCATGCTAGTGCTAGTCAGCATTAGCAAGGAATGTTAGACTGTTGAAGTCATTCACTTAGAACTTATCTTCTTGATATCTTCTTGCAGGGTCGTAGGAGAGCACAGGTGGCACCGGCAGCAAGGCAGCACATTCCTAAACTGGGCACCAGTCCATCGTAGGACATATACACACATACACTCATACACACGTTCGCATACTTGGAAGACTTAAGAGACACCATTTAAGCTAATACACATGTCTTTGGACTGTAGGAAGAAACTGGAGAATCTGGTGTTAGTGCAGGCAGACTTCACTTAGAAAGGACACTTCACTTGCGAAAATGGTTTGCATTTGCGATTTCTTTAAGCCAATTGTGCCAATATTTAAAAAGACCTAAAAGTCTGATTGATGCCAAAGAAAGGATTGACAAAAACTAACAATGACAAAAATATGCATTTTTTTTCCTTTGGAACACTAAACTGACTTTTTCACACCACATGTGATGGCCTTAACTGTGATACAATGGGATTAAGGCTGAAGAAAGCAGACAACCGCAGTTATTATTTACAGTTTTTACCTATTATTTTTAATATTTAGGCCATGACTATGTTTTTTATAATGTACAACTGACTGGTAAATTAGATTTATTCATATACAGTTTTTTACAATGGAGTATTGTCTCAAAGCAGCTTTACAATTTCTAGATTATTTTCTAATACATAATGCCAATCCCAAATTGAGCAGTCTTAGGTTGACAGTGGCAAGGGAAAAAGTTGGAGACATCATACCATTATATCCATGTAAGGTACGAAAACCTACTTCGTACCATTAAAGGAATCAGAAAGCAGGGCACAAGCAAAGCATTTGATGTTTATTTATTTTATTTCCAGACCAGTTTAAGGAAGCTTTCTAGTTTCCCAGCATGGTGGTTTGGCCTGTTTTAATATAGTTATCACTGTGAACAAAAGCTTCAGATGGCTTCACTGTATCAGAGACCTACACTCTGTGCAAAATGTCTGGTACCTGAAGAGGTTTGATCCAAGGTTTGAATCCAATGATCCTTTCTAGGAAGAAAATATTGAGACACATGGTGAAAGAGATGCAAGGTTATTAGAAAAGTGAAAACTGCAGAGCTATAGTGTTTGTATAAAAGACTAAAAGTTGTGGGCAAAAGCAAAACACTGAAGGCTGTGAGCAACTTTAGCAAAATTGCAAGGGAAGTTTAGGTTTATTATAGATTTTGGATACATTTCACAAGATTACTCACATTCTTCCCATACACTCATGCAAGAAATGGTAATGAACTTTATTTCTTACAGCAAAATGACAAAATAAAAATAAAAAGGAGTTTAGGGGAGATGGTATGGATTAATTGAAATCAATATCCAGTCTTACCTTATCCTGTCATATTAAGGCTTGTAGATTTATTGTGTAATAAAGATGTTAGATATATGATTATAACAGGCAGTCTCCATGACCAGCTGTATCACCTGTCAGAATACCACAGTGCTCTATGTCTGTCGGTCTGCTTTCACAGTAAACCAAGGTGTCTCAGTTATATGTTAATATGTCACTCTGTAACAATAAAGAACCGTGTCTCAATAAATAAAAGTCCATATTTTGGCCTTCCAATGCAGGGACTGGAAGGGGCATTGTGTAAAAACACTCTGTTATATAACAGTCAGTCACCACTTTTCTATAAAAGGTCAGGTTCAATCCAGATAATGGCTTTTAGAGTAGGTGCAGATCAGTTTCTCAATTACACAATCTCACGAAAATCTCCTCTGTTAAACACATTGTATTCTGAAATACTTTCAATACTGCCACTTTATTAGGTACACCACGCAAGTTACGAGTTGGACTTCAGAACTGCCTTAATTCATCATGGCATCGATTCACCAAAAGTGCTGGAAACATTCTGCAGAGACTTGCAAACATATTAACACAATAGCACCAAAGAGTTGCTGCAGTTTTGCTGCTGCATATTCACGATGCAATGCCTGTTGCACCACATTGCTCTACAGGATTGAGATCTAGTGGCTGTGGAGGCCATCTGAGTACAGTGATCTCCTTGTCATGTTCAAGCAACCAGATAGAGACAATTGAACTTGGTGACATTATGAGTACACTGTGGTCATAAAGGGATGGACATGGTCAGCAATGACACTCAGGTAGGCTGTGATGTTTAAAAGATGCTCAGATGCTATTTAGAAAGTATTTGCCATACCATTACATAACTACCTTCAGCCTGAATCATTGATGCAAGGAAGAATAGATGCATGTTTTCATGTTTTTTACGCCAAATTCTGACCCTATCATCTAAACGTCACAGCAGAAATCAACCAGCAATGTTTTTTTCCTGTTTACTGTTGTCCAATTTGGTGACACCTTGTGAATTGTAGCCTCAGTTGACTGTTCCTAGCCGACTCAATTGGCACACGGCGTGATCTTTAGCTGCTGTAGCCTATTTGCTGGCAATGACTGGACATGTGAATTAATGTTGGTTTTCCATCAGCTTGAACCAGTTTGGCCATTCTCCTCTTACCTCTGACATCAACAAGTCATTTTTGCTCAGATAATGACCACTCTTTGGATATTTTACCATTCTCTTTAAACCGTAGAAATGACTGTGCTTGAAAATCTCAACTGATCAACAGGTTCAGAAATTCTCAGACCAGGCTGTCTAAAAACAAAAGTGCAAGGTTTAAAGTCACTTAAATAACACCTTCCCCATTCTTGGGCATGTCTACATACAGTACCTAAACGCATTGGGTTTCTGCCATGGGATTGGTGATTAGACATTAGTATAAAGAAACACTTGAACAGGAGTACCTATTAAAGTGGCCTTTGACCGTACAAAAGCTAACAAGTTGTACCGTAATTTATAGCAGTACAGAAATGAGGTTATAATAAACATTTCCCAAAATACAATACCAAACTATTCACTCTTAAAAGCACAACTCCAACAGGTCAGAGAAAAAAAAGTGGAATCTGACTAACCCAATGATTACTCTTGGTACGCTGCACACACATAAATAACTTGACCGCTGTGGTTCACCTTGTAAGCCCCCACCAGTGACTGACCTCAATCCTTCATCCCAGCTTACCAGCAACCAATGAGATGACTGCTTAAAAATAGAGCTTTGTCTGAGAGTGCTTGGTTCAGTGGTTGAGCCACATTAAAAATGACAAAAGAAAGACTATTAGCAAATTTATTCAACATGAATTACCAAATGGTATCTGATTGTAGTTTTTGTATGTCATACAGTGCTTCTAATATGTCTAATGTTTTAACAAAACATTTTACAATAGATCATAAATGTCTAAGCTTGATAAGATCTTTTGTAGATCAGTTAATTTATTTAATCTTTCACAGCTGGCATGTAGCTTATTAGAAGAGTCAATTAATTAAAACAGACACAAATTTATGATGTTTATATTACTGACAGAAACATGGTAAATGAATGTGTTGCATCTCTTAGACTGTTATTATTAAAGCAAACAGACAATAATTTACTCTAGTCTATGAGCTTCCCCCTCTGAATATTGGATCACTTCTAGTATACACTTTCCAGTCCCTCCAGTTTGTTTTGTAGTTGGTTAACAGACAGTGAATGTAATTTGGTGAATATTACTCCCTGTCTCCATATGTAAAAACAGACTGTTGGACTAAAAGAAGCAGACGCTCTGGATAGTGAGAAAAGTCAGAAAAAGACAGATTTAGGCATTTAGTGAAATAGTCCATGGATGAAGTTTCAAAATGAGCAGATTATGGGTTTGAGTCAACATAAACAAATAACATAATTATGCATTATTTTAGAGACAACATGCACAACCATTGAATGAATAAATACCAATGAACAAAATGTGAATATATTCCCCACAATTTAGAAGAACCATTATTTAAATAGATGGCTTTTTCAACAGTCATAAATGAAAAAATGTGAGCAGAATCATACACTGCAGAAACAGAGGAATATAAATAATAATAGGAAGTGGTAACAGGATCTCTTTCTCCGAACTAGGATGTAAACCCCATTACGTACATCAACCAAATGGATTATAATGAGAATAACAGTCATTCACTACTGCGTACGATTTACATCATACATTCACACACTAAATTATGATGCATGGCTATCTCCATTAGTACCTAGAAATCCTGTGAACTAAAGCACATGTGGGCACTCACAACACCCAGTGAGTACAGCACAAGCACACTCATAAATTCAGTAGGTGACCTCAAAGCTCCTAAATGGTAATAATCTCCATTTGTGGAAGCTGGAAAGGTCATACTGGGGTCATCAGAGATACACACACCCTGTTAAGGAAAAATAGATTTGAAAAAGCATATAAAGAACAAATGACAGAGTGACACTCACCAGCTTTTTCATGCTCACAATAGGATATTATCAATAACTATGTCATGTCAATGTGGATATGCCATTTTTTATTCTTTAATAAAATAATAATGCTACAAAATTTCCATTTGTGTTTAGATAATAAGCCATGCATCTGTAAAGCTCTGTTTAATTATATTCATTAGTTACATTTGTTTCTATATTATATTCTATAGCATTGTGTTTTATTATATTTTCCTTAATATTGTATTCTCTCTTCAGTTTATTCCAGGCTATATGTTATTGTCATTTATTTTATTTACTATACTCTGAACTGCCATTTGGAGCATATGCCCAAACAACAGTCACAGTAAACTTACTTATTTAATAATTGATTTAAGTTCATTATTCACATATCTATTAAAATAATACAACCGCACATCATAAAAAGATGGGACAGTAAAGAGAGTAAATATAAAAAAACAATCAGTGTTTCTTACATTTACTTTGACTTTTACTTCCTTGCAGACAGTATGGAAGACAGATTTTACCATCCCAACTTTTTTGAGTTGCAAGCCTGGCATGCATGTTTATTAACAGCAGTTAACTTCACCAGAGAAAAACATAAACTATCCCAGGTTCATGCTTTCTACAATAAAATGAAAGCCAAAATAAATGTAAACAATACTGTGTGTTCCAAACTTTTTCTGATTTGGAATTGTAACATTTCAAATTCTATTCCCGTATTTATTTTCTGTAGAGGTCCTCAAGTAATTTTATATCAGGAATATGAACTTAAACTTGCAATGTAGTAGGTGTTTATAATCATGGTATAAAACTATAGTTCTTATCAGTGTATTCCATAAAATTATTGTATTGTCAGGTTAAAAAGCATGGCATATATGTATTTAAGCCTTTCCAGAGGTAAGTGGCAGTTTTTTATTAACTGTACATTCTCTCATCTTTATTAATGTTGACTGATGATTACAGAAGGTCATCACCTTGATAATGACATCTAATTTAATGTGCCACTCTCAACCCCATCACATTAACACACTATAACCGAAACCTGGTGCAAACTGAACAACTTTTTAAAACAGACCGATGTGACTGTTATCTCATGATTAATGCACAATCAGAGATTTATAAAGAACTGCTTGCCAGGCAAGCACTTAGTGCCAAGAAAGGTACTTAGTAACAGAACCTCTGATTCAGGAGTAGTGCCATAGACAATAAAGAGTGGAAGAAAACATACTTTTACATTTACACCATTTAGCAGATGCCCTTATCCAGAGCATCATACAACTGATACAGTCTTACAATTCAAGCAATTGTGGGTTAACAGCCTTGCTTAAAGACCCAACTAATATATCCCTATAGCTTCAGTTTGATGCCCCATTGTAAAAAAAAGTGTTATATAAATAAATCTGGCTTGATTTGATTTGACTGTGCTGGGCCTGTGCATGCCAGTTGTCACTCTAATCATCAAAGAACAGTATTTTGGCACTATGTTGCTCCAATGTGGTCACAGTAATCGGATGTATGGCTCATTAAGCTTGATCTCATCTGCTCTCATCTTCCTGCAGCCACTTGTGTCCCATCACAGACCAGACCTACTCCTGCCATGGACTATGCCAGCTAGAATCTCAGTACACTCCACTGCAGCTGAGGTTTTTGCTCACTTCTGCTCACAAAGTTGCCTGATTAGAGTGGGTGAAAGACACAAAAATTGGACTGTCCGTGGCTGGAAATGTAATAGTGCTTCATCTGGGTTTTGAAATTGGGGATGCTATACATGCTATGTAAGCTATGTAGCCTATCCAGGTGTGTAATGGGAAGGACAGGTATTAAGTAGAGACTTAGTTAGGGACAAGTTTAGCATGGTGATGGGGATCTTGCTGGCATACTTGTTACATGCAATGGCCCAATGTAGCAAGCACTGGTGAATACATTTGGTGAATGTTATTGAATATTGTGTTGTCTACAATTATGTGGGATTTCTCATAGTTTACTGGTATTACAATATTTTATACCACAATGTTCACAAAAGTGGTCTCCTGTTCTCCTGAATGAGTAGATAGTACAACATGGCCACATCTTTACAGTTCTGCATAAGTTTTAAACTTATGATATGATGTGTTACAGTAAGCCAAAATAATGTATTTTTCATTATAAAATTGTCTATTATAAAATTAATGTTGTTTTAGGTCATATTTATGCAGATGAATAGAAGAAATTCTATAGGGTTCACAAAACTCTCAAGTACTGCTGTAAAATCACTTCTTTCACACGTAACACTTTCAATCAATGAATCATTATTAAGTCAAGAATTACTGTCAAACATCAGTTCCAGACCTTACAATCATGCTACAAAATATTGGAAAGACATCCAGGAAAGTGAAGGTTGGAAAAGGAGTAAAGGGAGATCAATTACATAATAATACCCATGTTTGTGGATGTAAAGTTTGGGTTGCCAATCTCAGTGTAGTGTAGGCAATATAGTGTATGCATATTAAAATATTATACAAATATCCAATTGATCTTATTATGCTTATCATCCTACTTAATCCTCCATCCACCATCCTTATCAAATTTAACATAAAATATCAGTATGACAATAACAGGGCAGATAACTATAGCTGAAGCAGAGGGTTTGTTGTGTGTTATAAAAACAGCGCTTTCAAACGTTATTTCAGCAAAATGAAGACTAAAGTAAAAGTTAAATATAACTTTAATGACTACTTGCATTTGACCAGCTTTCACCGATGCTGTTGCTCTTTTTCATTTCTGTAAGATGAACAGCTCTGGCCTGCTATCAAACGTTGTGGTCATGTTTCAGCTGTTAACCCAAACCCAGAAGTCTATTTTCAGCTTGATCATGCTGCATGTATACAAGCACTGCTAAACACAAGTCTATAAAGATAACATTTGTGTATATCTGAGGTGAGATACAGTATACACATATATTAATATTTATTTTAATCAGTGAAATTTAACTGGTATGGCTAATTTAAATTTGATTAGTCTGTCACTCATGGCAAAAGCATCTGAACCATATGTTACCTATAAACCGGAATTTACTCTCAGCAGCAAAATAAAGTTAACCCAATGATCCTATACACTGTGCATATGTCAAGTCAATAATATTATGTGCACTTTAGATTCAAAGTTTCCATCATCACCTATATTTAGCACTACCATCAACAGTACCGTGACCTGGAACATGAAATTCCAGCCTTGGTCACTGTGTTCTTCAGTCACTGCAAACCATGAAAACACATTCTCCAGCAGACACACAGCCGTGGTAGCTATGCATTGATTGGGCACTGCATATGCCTTGGGCCATTTGGTAAAATATTCCAAGGCAACTAATATGTACCGGATCTGCTGAGTGCTTTTGTGACGGCAAAGTGTTCAACACCAGCCGGAGCACGCATAGCATGGAGAGCATCAATACACAGTCCCAACACTGAGGCCCAACAGAAGGCGGAGCACATCAGGGCATAAGATGGAAAAAGTAAATCAAGGAGGAGTGTTGAACACCGTCAAGCTCACACCAAACCAAGAGTCTGCGTTGTTCTGCTGCTGAGTGGGGCTGGACTTCCTCTATAGAGTGGTCCCGTTTGTTGTTTAACACTGGCTTGTCTTCTTTGCACACTCACACATGATGTCCTGGCTTTCTACACTTACAAAAGATGATCCGATCACTTGTCCAGCTAATAGCGGTCTAGTAGGCTCCAGAAGCATAGCTTCAAGGGCTCTGCCTTGCTCACTGCCAGAATTAGCATCGCCAGTGGCATCAGCTACACATGCCTGCGCAGAATGTTCGAGGTCAGTGCATGTAGGAACATGTCCAATACGATCTCGTCTGCACACCAGCTGGTAAATTAGACCAGGGCAATCGGTCTTGTAGCTGCTGATGTACCACACTGCCTGCAGGAAGCTGCTGTGCTGGGATGATGAGAATCCTTGTAGCATTCCCAGGTACCATCGTGCATCCCTACTTCATGCTGCACAGATCAAAGCACAATCGTGGTCACCAGCATTAGTGCATTCACGACTTGGGCTGCTCTCATCACCGGCCAGGCTCACATCGGCCTATCTATTTATTTCAGAAGTAGCAAATCTACTGGGGATTTCATACACAGTCACATCTAAGGTTTACAGTAAATGGCCTAAACAGAGAAAATATTTAACAACATGAAAACATTGCTTCATCTTGCCTTGTATCATCATTTCAGGCTGGTGGTGATTTATTGTTGTGGCAATAATTTTCTTGACATCCTCTGGGCTGCTTAATACCAATTTAGCATTGATAAACTGCAGCAGCCTACCTGAGTTTTGTTGCCGACCATAACGATTTCTGAGGGCTACTTTTTTGAACATGACATTGAGATCACTGTACTTTTTAAATGACACCCACAGTCCCCAGATCTCAATCTAACAGAGCATCTTTGGAATGTGGTAAAAGAGAGATTTGGATATGCAGTTAAATAAAAAAATCTGCAGCAACTGTGTGATGCAATGTTGTCAATATGGAGCAAAATCTCTAAATTATGTTCCCAGCACCTTGTTGGATCTATGCCACAAAAAATAAGGCTATAATATATCTATAAAATATAGATCATGA
>JAUZST010049753.1:0-25056 GCA_034779995.1 Parotocinclus haroldoi | reverse complement strand
GCCACTTATTGCTACTTGTCCCAACTTTTTTGGGATTTGTTGACACTGTGAAATTTTGAAGCAACATATTTTCCTTTAAAATGTTACATTTACTCAGATTAAACTTTTTATCTTTTACCTATGTTCTATTACGAATAAAATATTGACATTTGCCATCTCCACATCATTGCATTCAGTTTTCAGTCACAATTTCAGTTACAATTTGTTTAGTGTTCCAACTTTTTTGGAATCCGCTTTGTAAGTCACAACAACAGATAAGCACTTCTAATCTAATAAAATATCAGATAAGTCTTCTTAATCTAATACCGCAAAATGATATGCGTTATGTTCTTATTAACTTTCCAGTAGTGCTATGGAACATACAGGTTCCCTTTTGCAAACCTCTGTGGTGTCCCCCCATGAACTCAATTCTTGTTTAATGTTTTACATGTTGTAGAATTGTTAACAAAAATGGTAGCATTTCTATAAGTCTTTAGCTGACACTCTATGATTCTTCTTCACCTAAATGAGCATTCTGCACTATGGTCTTGCAGTCATCTTTACAGGACGACCACAACTTGGGAGAGCAGCAACAGTGCTTTCTCCATTTGTAGATGGTCTGTCTTACCATGGACACAGGAACATCAAGGCTGTTAAAGATACGTTTGTAACCCTTTCCGGCTCCATGCAAGTCAATGCCTGGGTATAGGTCTTCTGAGAGCTCTTTTGCACAAAGCATGGTTTATATCAGGCAATTCTTCTCGGGAAGAACAAACTCAAACCTGGTGTGTGCTTTTATAGGGCATGGTAGCTTTAACCAACACATCCAATCTCATCACATTTAACCAAATTATGCAGAAATTCAAGTAATCTCAAAGGGTTCAGATAATATTGCTACTGTTTTTACAACCCAAAATTAGAAAAAGCTGGGACAATATGGAAAATCCATAGACACTGGGAGGAATTTCACAGTGTCAAGAACAAGGGCGCAAGCTTAAGCTGAAAGCCGGACGGCACGGCATCAGTAAACTGTCCTTTAACAATAGCTGATATAAGCACAGGGGCAATTGATTACTACGGCAAACCTTTGTCAAACATTACAATATGAATCTACAAATGCTCCTTAAAACTTTACTGTGCAACAAAGATGCATCATGTTAACCATGTCCAGAAGCAGAGATGACTTCTCTGGCTCAGAGGCATCTAGTATGGACCGTCACACAGTAGAAAGGTATATTGTGTTCAATGGATACCATGTGCTCTGGACCAAAATGAAAAAGAGTATTATCCATTATTTAGTACTATTATTACCAACAAGCCTAAAAGCCAGGCTCTGTCATTTATGGCGCTGTGTCAGTGCCCTTGGAAGAGGTAATTTACACGTCTGTGATTACAGCATTAATGCAGAAAGTACGCTGAGATTTTAGAGCAACTTATGCTGCCACTTGGTATCCTTTGTGGTGAAAAGGAATGACAATATTTCAGGATGGTAAATGCTGTACCCGACTTTATGTGGAACATGTTGCAAGGATCATATTGTCTGCAAGTGAATAATCAAGTCAAGTAAATTTAAGAAACCATACTGTTCCAACGTTTTCTAAATTTAGAGTTGTAGAATTGGTACTTTTTGTCTTGTTTTTGTGCGCCAGTGCACCCATGGCTTTTAGTAATACTGTGACTTTCACCAATGTTAAAATTGTATTGGTACTGCTAATCTTACTCAAATGTACCACTATTATTCATTTTATTCCTAGTCCATGTCACATTAATTCTACTACTAGTACTAGTCCATCATTACTGTTACTGCTGCTACTAACACCATTCCTTATCCTACTACTTATATCTCTATTAATATCCAAATAGTACTTCTGCTGTTACTGTTATTCCTCCCCCTCCTAATTGTACAATTAATAGTATGTATGCCCTCCTTCTCCTCCCACTATTGTTAGTACTACTCCCATTACTAAAAAGACAACTTCTATTACAAATAATAATAGTGATACTACTACTGCTAGTACTACTAGTACTACTACTACTACAAATAATTATGATAATAATAATATAAATAAATGTTTCTGTCAAACAGCCATTCTTACCAAGCCAGACCTTATTGACAGGGGAACTGAGACAAACATTTTGGATGTTGTCAGAAACCAGGTCATCCCTTTAAGTAAAGGCTACGTCATAGTCAAATGTCGAGGCCAAAAACAAATTGATGACAAGACTTCTCTGGCTGAAGCGACACAAATGGAGAGAGATTTTTTCAGTCGACATGAATTCTTCAGGTGAATGTCACAAGAAGAACTCATATATTGCTTATATAACTCACTTAAAGAAATGGCATATTTATCATATCAATATTAAAATATTTTCGTTTTTTATTGCTAGTTGTCTGTTGTACGAGGACAGAGCAACTATTCAGTGTCTGGCCACCAAACTGACCCAAGACCTGGTTGATCACATAAAAGTAGGTCTTCTTTGCCTTTTATACCAAGTACATAACACATTTGAAAATATGTTTTCTGTTAACCTAATTATTTTCACTGATTCCAAATATGAATAAATATGTAATACATTATTTTTTTTCACAAATGAGAAAAATTGAATTAAAGATTATCAAATATTGACGTTCTAAAGTAGCAATATCGTGTAATATATTTGTTTCATGTGAAAACAAAAACAAAAGCAAGTCTATTGTCTAGCCAAGAGAGCATCTTAATTGACAGTAAGATATGTTCTCTTTTTGGATTTTTGGAATAGTTATGATCAGTGTTTTTATGCTGTAAATGCCAGCAGTAGTCTGCCATCATTTTTGTGTTCCATCTGCCTCGATATCAATGTTCCATGGATGGACTTGATGTCTTGGTGGAAGTGTTCTCATTGTTCTTCATTCATAGCTCCAAGATTTGAGAGGTCAGGTGGCTATCAAGGAATTGCAATGTTATGGGAAATGTTATGATTTTTGGCCCTAATGTTGCCAAGAAAGTCTATAATCACGTAAGAAAAAGCAGACCAAGCGTCCTTTTCTATGGTTTTCATGGTATTGTGGAATTATCTGACATTGAATTCTAAGTTGCAGGCCATCAAATATGCCAGCTTTCAACTCATGTGATAGAGCAGGAAATTTGGTACACAGGCGCATGAAGCACTCACCATCTTGATCCAAAGCCCTAACAAAATGTCCCAATTTTATATGCAATGGGGGTGGGGGGACAACGATACTTTCTGAGGATTGACAAGTGGCTCGTTCTTAATATTCTTATCACTGATCTCAAATTTCTGAAATTATCTGACCATTTTTACCCTTCTATAATGGTTTGGTTTTGCATGGCTATCCTAAAGGAACAAGAAGCAAGGAGAATTTGTAGAAAACTGCTTTATTGTGCTGAAAGCATTGATATAACTCAGGTCGCCACATAAAATTCATCAACATCATTATATTTTTTTTTGGTCAGTGATCCTTGTGGTTTCATAGGTTTATTTCATATTTCCCAAGTGAGCAATAGAAATGAAAGCTAATTTACTACCACTGTGAAGCAACACACACTTTAGACTTATCTTTGAACTGTCATTGTTCAATTCAATTTTCAGTTCAATTCAATTCAATTTTATTTGTATAACACTTTTTACAATAGACATTGTCACAAAGCAGCTTTACATTGATGCATGAACAACTGTCAGAAATTGGATGCTATTGTCTCTAATGGGCAAGCCAAATGGCAACAGTGGCAAGGAAACACTTGCTGAGATTAAAAGTAAGAAACTTTGAGAGGAACCAGACTCAGAAGGGAAACCTTTCCTCATTTAGGTAATAAAAACCATTAAAATTATATAATAAAACATTTAAATGAAACATGTAATATGTCTATGTAGAGATGGGAGAGGGAGAATCTTCAGCATGGCTGGTCGTTCCATTTGATTATCATCTCCCACAGCAGGGTCATTGTTGGAGCCAGAACCTCGGCAGAAGAGGAAATTAATTAGACATGATCTTTGGTACCTTTAACATATGAAAGACTAAAACTGGAACCAGAACTACAGACCGAATGCTTGACTAAACAAATAAGTCTTGAGCCTTGATTTAAACATTGAGACTGTTTCAGAAATGCAAACATTTGTCGGAAGACTGATTCATAATTTGGGGGCTTTGTAGGAGAAAACTCTACCTCCCGCTGTAACTTTCATTATTCTAGGAACAGCTCAGTCAGATATTGTGGAGCGAGACCATTTAGAGCTTTATACGTTAATAGTAGAAGTTCAGCAGTTTCAGTTTAACAGGAAGCCAATGTAGTGTAAGTAAAACAGAAGTGATATGATCATATTTTTTAGTTCTAGTTAGAACGTTCTGTACTAACTGAAGCTTATGTAAACACCTGCTGGATCATCCAGACAACAATGCATTACAATAGTCCAGTCTAGACGTAACAAAGGCATGGATTAGTGTTTCTGCATCCTGGAGAGTTAATGAGTTTCTTAGCTTAGCGAGGTTTCTTAAATGAAAATAAGCTGTCTTGCTAATATTGTCTACATGAGCTTCAAATGAAAGACTGAGGTCAATAATTACACCAAGATCTTTTACTCACTTCACAGGGAGTGACTGAACTACCATCCAGAGGTAGCGTCAAATCAGAAAGCTTACTTCTAGCTGCCTGCGGTCCAAGAAGGAGGAAATTATTGAACATCCATTGTCTAATGTCCTTCACACATTCATTAACTTTATTAAGATAATGTCTCTCATCTGGCTTTGCCATACAGCTGTGTGTCATCTGCATAGCAATGGAAACTGATACCATGTTTATGAATAATTTTACCTAAAGGCAGCGTATACAGTGAGAAGGGCCTAGAACAGAGCCTTGTGGGACACTAAACTTTACACTACATGGCTGAGAGACGTCTCCTTTTTAATTAACATACTGATAACATTCAGACAGATAAGATCTAAACCTGAACAGAGCTATTCCTTTAACTCTGACAACATTCTCTAGTCTATGGAGGAGAACAGTATGATCAATGGTATCAAAAGCTGCACTAAGGTCAAGCAACACAAGCAAAGATACATAGCCCTGATCAGAAGCCACTAGGAGGCCATTAACCACTTTAACCAGTGCTGTCTCTCTGCTGTGATGGGACCTAAAACCTGACTGATAGACTTCATGGATGTTGTTCCTGTGTAGGTTTGTACAGAAATGCTGTGCTACAACTCTTTCTAAGACCTTACTAATAAAGGGAGGTTTGAGATTGGCCTATAGTTAGAGAGATGATTTGGGTCTAAGCCCAGTTTTTTAATTAGAGGTTTGATTACTGCTAATATAAAGGATTTAGGTACATAGCCTGTGCTAAGTGAAGAGTTGATTATTCTTAATAACGGCTTAATAATTCCTGGTAGAATTTGTTTTTAGGAAGAATGTAGGTAGGGGATCTAGAACACACGTTAAAGGTTTGATTTGGAGATTAGCGTCTCATTTACAGAACTGAAATATTCTAATTTACAATCAGAAATATTTAAGTTATCGATCACATTAGTTACAGAATTATTCTGATTTAAGTTGGTGTTGATATGTAGTCTGATACTACATATGAAGTTCTTTGATGCTAATGCAGTATACAAGCTGCTCGTCCATATGGAAATTTCTGAAGTCTTCCTACTAGTTATACTGCATATTCAGCTATTCTTTTTGTCTTTCTGCCCATGAAATATCTTTTTGCATATTCAGCATATCTAAATAATAATGTTACACTATTGTTATTGTTATTGTTACATGACTGGAGGAAACAGATGTGAGTTTTGGATTCTAGTTTAAAATACATACACGTTATCTTATAGTTAGCAAAATTATGATCAGTTATGCATACTGATTTATACTTCATCATTTGCAATGTTTTTACAAATAAACAGTGCAAATCAGAGGTCTGTGATTTTATCTGCAATGGGTGGTTGAAGGTGTGAAAAAGTGACTCACAATATCATCAAAAGCATCCTTCCCCCAGAATTCACTGAGTCCATGCAGAGATATACCCTGGACAGGATGCCAGTCCATCACATTGTACCGTATATATACAATCCTTCACATTGCAAGCGTCAGTGGTTCAAACCCAAGCCTTCAGAAAATTACCGTTTCCACCAGCTGCTTCTCACCACTGAGCCTCTAGAACTGCAGAACTGCTCCAATGAATTAATTATGCTATGTTATATTTTATTTTAGAAATCTCTACCCCTGATCTCAGAGCAGATCAAAAAGCAGCTGTGGAATTTGAGGAAAGAGCTGAGTCAGTGTGAAGCAGGCCCACCACTTGATCCACAGAAGAGGAAGGACTTTTTTATTAATGTATGCAACTTCTTGTCTCATCTATAGAAATTCTGTGTTGTATAGTATAATATTAAATATATGTGTACATATATGTACTATATGTCTGACTGGCTGTGTTTTTTTTTATTCTTGCAGACACTGATAAATTTTAATAATAAAATCAGATGTTTGGCATCTGGACAGGTGATCAATGAAGATAACTTGTTTGTGCTGCTTCGGTCTGAGTTCAAAAAGTGGAAGGAACATCTTGATTGCACAAAGAATTCATGTAAAGTACACATTACATATGTAGGGCCACAGTCAAACTTGTTTAAACATTTTTGGAGTACCTAAATAGGTATCAAACAAAATAATATAGCTACCATAAAATGTATTATGATATATTAGAAGTGCACTGCTTTTGAACAGCCAACAGGAACAGATGGAAATGTTGTTTTACTTCAATGCAGTTCAGCAAACGGTCCAGGATATGGTGAAAGAATATGACCTTAAACACAGAGGACGAGAGCTGCCTGGCTTTAGTGACTACAATGTGTTTGAGATGGTGGTGCAGAGGCTTGTAATCCAGCTAAGGGGTCCAGCTATTGAGACACTAAGGAACATTAGAGGTGTGGACTCTGTTTCTAATAGATGAGTTGCCAAAGTCATTAGTAGATGCTAAATTCATGTCCATACAATGACAAAAAGGAAAATGCAGTAGCTGCAAGCTAAGCAGGATAGATAATTGTGTGATAAATTATGTTCAATACAAGTTAGTAATTTGAACACTAGGAAAATTGTCTTAGTTTGCTAAAATAGACTAAACCTGTTCATTACTTTATCAACTCCTTTGCCAGCTAATTTGCCAGCAGTGGTTTAGTTCCAAGAATTAGTTTTTTGGTTTGTTTCCAATAGTATAAAAAGTATTTAAAATAGTATTCCAGAAGTATAATAGGCCTACTACAAAGAGGACAAAAATGCTACAATAATGTACTACAGACATGCATTTATATACCGTTGATCATTTTAATGATTGATGAACTTGACACATGCATTCCAGAAACAATTCAGAAACAGTTTTCTGATGTCTCCAAATCCTGCTTCTTCAAGTACCCATTCCTCCAGTGTGTTGCAATGGTAATTAGCAATTTTGATATCTTTGTGTCCTGAAAGCGAAAAGCATTTCTAAAATCAATTATTAATTAAAACATTGGGGTTTTTTTTCATTCTTACAACCAATACTGCAGAATAAGATCGACAAAATTCAGTCAAAACAAGAAGCCAAGGTGGAACAGAGGATTTTGGAACAGTTGGAGATGGAGAAACTCGTCTACACTCAAGATGGCATCTACTTCAAAATCTTGAACGAGACCCAACTTGCTGGCAAAAAAGAAAAATCTGCAGCAGACAGCAGTGCTGGGTTTGACAGCAGAATCAAGTATCCAGAAATGCTGAGGGCATATTATGAGGTATATTTCCCTACGGTGTTTTATCGGTTCTGTCTGTCTGAGAGATCAATAAAACATGAGCTTAAAATTATTTGCAGATCAATATAGTTGCTGAAATTTAGAAGGCTGGTGCCTCAAGTGTCCCAATATTTAACCGAAGTTAGAATGTTTGGTATTTCAAGAATCAGAATATAAGAAACCAAAAAACAAGCATGTATCATTAACAAGTTTTGGAAAGAAAGCAAGAAAAAACACCAAAAAGGCTGATTTGGAGTTATCCACCTGTGCTTAAACAGCAACCCCTAAAGAAGCTATTTGATTAGATAAACTGGCGTCCTCTCAAGAGCATGCCTGGAAAATGGGATAGCTGATAAACATTAATACTTTGAACTCTCTTACCAGATCGTGGTGCAGCGCTTGGCTGATCAGGTGCCTATGTTGATTCGCTACTGCATGCTGAAAGAATCTACTCAGCTTCTGTGCAATGAGATGTTGGGTTTAATGGACGTTTCCAACATGAATGAGGTCCTGCGTGAAGAGTCAGAGGTCAGCAAATGGCGCATTGAGATGCAGAATCGTGTGGATCGTCTTTCCATTGCTCAGGAGAAACTTAGCAATTTTTTCTGAAGGATCGCAACAAAATTCTTGAACCATGTTACTGACAAACTAGATATTTCTAGAACATCTAATCCGAGTTGAATGAGTACTATTTCAATACCACTTAAGCAATTGTATTATGTGTTTTATCTAATTAATTCAATATCTAGAGATGTTACTTGTTGTCTATATGGACATTATAACATAGCATGAGCAGTCTTATAATTAACCTACGTTTAGAATAAACAGAATTTTTATCATTGTTTTGCCATTGTTACTTTTGGAACTAGTGCTTGAAAAGAACTTAATGTCCTGCGTTCAATCAATAAAATAATTTGTGTATCATTTGGGGACAGCTTTCCTGATATGTAATATAAACTTAATGTCAGAAGACAATTGTATATTATGTAAAGAAGTAATATTAAATGTACTAAACAAACAGCTTCTTCCACATCGAGGGAATCTTTTTATTTGTCACATCTTCTTATTTTTAAGACTCTGCTAGGCTGGCCTGGTGGTGCAGTGGTTTGGCACTGTCACCTCCCAGCCCCAGAGCCCCAGGTTCTAGTGTGATATGCATTGTTATATGTAGATTAAACTATTCCTAGTTATGTAAAAGACCTGATCCCTTCTTACACCACTGAGTAAACACAAAGTAAACATTGGTATTTAAAAAAAAATAAAAAAAAATACGCGTGTAGCGTTTGGAGAGTTTGAATTGTCAGGAAAAGGAAGTGACAAAAGTCATCTGTTACTAGGATCAGTTTCTTAAATAGGGGAAGGAAGGTGGTTCTGTCGACTCGCGGCAAGAGGGTACTAGATTATATTCCAGATGGACCTATCTGGGTCCACTGTGTGTCCATGTGGGTTTACTCTGAGTACTCCAGTTCATCCCACAGTCCAAAGACATACTTTAGGTTAACTGGTTTCTCTAAAGTGCTCCTAGTGTGTGAGCGGATGTGCACCATGATGAATTGGCACCTGTCTAGGGTTGTTCCTGCCTTGCGCTCTGGCTTGCACACTGTCCCTGTGACCCTGTCCAGGGTTAAGCAGAATAGTGAATGAATTAATAAATGAGGTTCTTCAACATCTAAAGTAATATAAGCATCTAGGAGCTATATGTTGGGCACTAACCTGACATCTAAAAAATGAGACCAAATGTTCTGTTCTGGTGTGATCCAAACACACTCATTTTATATTTCCGCTTAATCCAATTTAGGGTCGTGGGAACTTCTGCCTATTTTGTAATTTTACTAAATTACAGAACCACCCACCAAGGTTCACACAGCTACACTGCTCTATTCTCTACCAAATTAGGAGATATTTCAAAATGAATACAAAGAAATTCCCACAAAAACTGCTGGACAGTCTGGTCCTGTCCATGCCCCATCACTGTCACTCTCATCCAGTTTGACATGCTTCTGTTCACCCTCATAATTATGTCACTTGCTACTCAATCATGATCATGGAGTTTGCATCTCAACTTCCTGAACAACTTCCTTTGACTTTTCGTTTGCTTTTATGATGACCTTGTTTGATTAAATAAAATCAAATGCCTTTCTTTAATCCATTCTTATTCATTTAGAAATATCCCCAATTTTTTGAGAGCAGTGTTTAATTTGTAGTAATTAAATCACACAACAGATTAAAAAGATAACGACAAAAAATACATTTTGGAATGTCTCAATATGGCATTAATTACTTTGATGCAACAGGACTAAAATAATTCTTGTGGGAAAAACATTTGTCCTGTATATGTTAATGTTAATTTGGCTTTATACATGCAAGGCCCACTTCATTCAGCCAATTTTCTAGTCAAAACACAACCGTGTCCACCCCTTTTGTTCTTCTGTTTAAAGCACACCATTTCCAGTTTTCTATCTTGATTCCTACTTCCACTGTGTTTTAATGTTACACTAAGTATCCATATCCAAATATTTAGTTTATACTTGCATCAAAATGTAGTCGTCTTGACTAAGAACGAAAATTGTTTGATTTCCTCCAACCAACCTAAACCAACTGACAAATCTTGAGGCCATGCAAAGTCCAACAGCTTGTTAAACTGTATGCCCTCCCATTTAAGTTCAATTTTAGAAATGCAAATAAAGCTATTCCACTGCCATCATTGAAAATTACTTGACGGCAGAATACTCAAATTAAATTTTGGTTTAATAGCCATTGTGTATTTGCTACAAAGTAAAAAATTGGTTAACTTAATGACACAGTGGCTACTACTGACAAACAAGGTTATGGTCTAAACTAGTCCTACATAATCAGATGGGCTCAATTTAGCCTAATTTCCATCTTTAGACTGTGGAAGGAAACTGGACTAAACCCCACATGCACACTGAGGACATGCAAACTCCACACAGGCAGAATCAGAGGTGGGATCGAACCAGGTTCCAACATGACAATGTGTTGTAGTCATTTGTGTAATTGGCATTCAAATCATTCATACTCATGCATTAAGAATTTCAAATACAGTGTTCCCTCGTTTATCACGGGGGGTCACGTTCCAGGACCACCCTTGTTAAACAAAAATCCGCAGTAGTGACGCTATACTTAAGTATTTCCACACTATTTTAGCCATAGAACTTGCAGAACGTTTGGGTGGCATCAGAGCTCAAATGAATTCAGTCTATAATGAAACTTTCACAAACCGTGAAAACAACACCCCAAATAAAAATTGCTCGATTCTTAGTTCTCAGGTTTTGGTGTGTATTCAGCTGCTGAGTAAATGCACCATTTACTGCAAGTCGTAACATTTTATGATTTATAACATTCCTTTATATAATTAATATTTAATATATTTTTATAAATTGTGTTTTTATGTAAAAGTTTAAATACATGTACATGTATACATTAACTATACCACACCTTACTACGCATGTGCAGATCGAGTTCTGCAAAAAAAGCGACATTTTCCATGAACATTTTTTGAAACCCACGATGCACAGAGTCCGTGAAAGATGAACCGCGAAGTGTCGAGGGAACACTACATGGGTGATGCTAAACACTAAAGAACTCAAATACACAATATGTTGGTGAATTTTTATTCATACAAATCAACAATTCTTTAGCGCTTTCCACCAACACGAGGAGCATTGACCTTCATGGGCTTAGCAATTTTCTGCTTGGGTGCAGCCTTGGCAGCAGCCTACGGGGGGGGGGGAGAAACCAAGTAAGACGGGTTACAAGGATTCTAATAAACACTTTCAAGAAGTATTCGATAAGCAATGTGAAGCCCATGCAAAAATAAACTGCAAACATTACAAGGAAGAAAAAAAAAAGATTTTGATATAGCTCATCACATAACACCATCCCATCTTTCCAAAACTAGAAATGATTAAGTTTCCTGTCCAAGATGTACAATAACAAAGCACCTTGCATTTGATTCTTACCTTGGTACTCTGGACAGTTGGTTTCTTGGTTGCCTGTTTTGCTTTCTTGGCCTCCTTGGCAGCCCTACATACAGTGAATTTTTAAAATAAAATTAAACTTGAACACAAGCAAACTCCACAACTATACAACACTACAATTCTTTTTTTAATGCAGGAGTCATTTATGAAATGTGTTGGCACTGAGGAAACAGACCAAGTTTACACATCTTGAACTAACCCTTTCTTGCACACAGCATGCAAAAAATATTCCCACTGATGAACAGTGATTCTAAACATTCAGTGTAAAACTTTAGGATCAATTTTATTCTATTAAAAATAAATTATATTTCATCAAATTTGTTGGACTATTAAGACACCGAGTACCCACTGGGATGAGTACAAGGTGTAAACATAATCCTTTATGTTCTATGCCACCTTATGACACAGGAACGACACTTGTCGCACTGCAACGCCTCAAGGGGCAAATTTATAAATAAAAATGTAAAATACACCACAGCCTGCACTTTGTCCACCAGTTTTATTGTAACTAGTTATAATTACGACTCAAATCAAAATGTATTGAAGTTGCACTATTATATTCATACTGCATGACTGCAGATCTTTAGCAACTAAAACAGTTACACAAATATAATTTGTATAATATACAAATATTTGTAATCAGGATGCTAATCAAAAACCTTAAAAAGGTCAGCAGAATAGTGGGCCCTAGTAACAAAAAAAATAACCATAAGGCTATAGATAACAGAACGGTTGCCCAGCTTAATCACTTTATAAAAAAAATCTGCTGCAACCATAAGCTACTGCTTGTCCACCCTGACATGGACAAAATGTATAAATTATGTTTAGGAAGCACTGTAGACATTACCAGTCAGTGTGTTGTGTCCCATTTGCAAGAGTAATTCTCCTGGCCACTCAACTTTGCTTGAATTTAAACATACATTTCTCACAAATTAGCACTTAAATTTTAATGCTAAAGTTTGTAAGCAGTGCATTTGAAAATATAAAAGTTCTTGAGTTTTTCATTTCACTGAACAAAAGAGCAAATGAGTCAACATGAAAGTTCTTATGAAACAGTGGAGTCACAGGTACTAAATGAACAGCTCAAGTTTTACAGGCACAATGCACAAACATGAAAGAACTAACCTTATCGCCTGCTCCCGCTGGGCCTTGCGTACCTCAGGCTTCTGGTTCCTTTTTGCCAAGATCTCAGCCAGAGAGGCACCAGTAATGGCCCTCTGGAACTTGACGGCACGACGTGTACGCTTTTTGGTCACCTCTTCCTATAAAAAGTGGACGGAAACAGGTTGAGTCAAATTAAACATGAACACACAAAAGACAACCCCAAATGATTTTTTTTGTGCATATTTAATATTGTATGGCAGACTTGTCTTAAAATGTAAAACAATATAAATATTTATTCTAACAAATCGATAAACTCAGACAGTCTATGCATTTAGAGTCAGTTTGCCCATGTGAGATATACTACTGTGCACTATCAGCTGATGGGTGAAAAGAGACCAAACAAAGCACAATGTTCTATATCCTGGGCACCGATTGGCTCAGTGATCATAGCATAGGAAAAGCATAAACCATAAGAAAGGTCTAGAAGAAAAACAGAAGGGCTTAGAAAACTTAAAACATTTTATTATTTACACAGGATCACTACTTTGCTGATTTTGCGGGGGGACTGGAACGGGGTGGGGCTTTACTTTACTAGCACTACAAAACCACATGCACAAAGTTAATTACCATGTGCGTCATACAAATGTATGAAATATTCCTTAATTAATTTTATTCTTTTAGGAAATTACATTTGTTGGACTATTAAGACACCGAGTACCCACTGGGATGAGTACTAGGTGTAAACATAATCCTTTATATTCTATGCCACCTTATGACACAGGAACGACACTTGTCGCACTGCAACGCCTCAAGGGGCAAAAAAAAACCGCATGCTTTCTCCATCAGCTGAGGGTTTTATTGTAACAAATTATAACATCACTCAGAATTAAAAGTTGTCAAGTAAGTGAAATAATTCCAAATAGACCAAACAATTCACACTGTACAATGACAAGCACGCAGGGGATCTACATTCGCCGAACAGCTTAATGTAAATGTGAATTTAAGAAAGTGCCATGCCACTATCGCTTTTATTTATTTATTTGCTTGCTTTTATTTATTATTCATCAGGTATGTCTCAATACCAAGCAACTAACCCTGCTGCCTACTTCCTATGCAGGGAGCCATCAGCTTCCTAATTAATAGTGGAAGCCTAAATGTACACTGTTTATTGAGGCAGTACACCTGGTTACTGATTGCAGCACGTCCTCTGCACAAACAGCGGAGTTTTACAGGTCTGGATTGTAGTCAAACAAGACTTGGTTTCCTTAAGGTTGCTTTTTTTAAGGGAACATCATAATTGTGGTCAGAGGAACATAAAATACAGACTATAGAATATAGGCAGGGAGAAGTAAGCATTTCTGTATGAAACTCTTTAACCTGTTTCTATACCCCTATTCCCGAAAACAAATAGGAGCAGGGTTTAATTCCCAATCCTACTGTTCCCTAAAGATTTCTAGTGTATGCTTTGTATTAGAGGAACAGCTCCTGTATGGGACTTTGACACTATAGCATCGAGAACCAGCTGTGGCATATTTTACACTTGAAAGCCACGTTTCCTACAAATATTACTAGTATCATTTTGCAAAGAAAATGGATGGCTAGTTATGTTTTAGATGCTCAGTGTGTATATGCACCCGACATGCTGAACTACAGCAATATTGCAGGGGACAGTGAGAGAACTGACCAAAAGTAAACAGCTGAAGTGCAAAAATTGTTTTGCCTCGACAGTGTCACTCAATTTTTAAAAAAAAAAAAAAAGGCAACTTGGCAACTCAAGGTTGTGTGTAAACTAAGTGAATTCCACATTAGCACTGCAACAGATAATCTAACCTTCAAAGTTCAGCCATCAGGTTATAGTACTGAAACTTCAAGATTAAGCAACTAGGTCTAGTCTGCCGTATTAACCTCTAGTCACTACAGTTTAGCTTTGCTGTGTTCTGCCAATGTTAGGAAAACAATTGGTTAGAACAAAGCAATAACAAACCTGAGTATAAGTGCATGCAATAGCACGTAGAAAGCAGAGAGGGGCAAAGCCTTGTCTCCGAACAGTGAAACAGAACCTTGGCCAATAAACTACTCAAAACACCAATTTACCCAAATGCAATTGCCTCAAGTGAGTTTAACAGTCAAACAATGGATGACACTGACAAATCTCTATGTAGACAAATTGAAGCATAAACCATTTTATCTGGTGACAGAAGTGCCTGCTAAATTGGCTCAATGTGACAATGGCACAGGCAGTACACCTGAGTGGAACTGTAATCAGAACCAAAGGTTTACATGCACTTTATTCCTTCTATTTTCCTTTATGAATAAACATTGGATAATTCAGTAGCAATTGTTGCACATTTTCTATTATAGCCTTTAGCACTAGAAGAAAGAAAAATCATAAAGTAGCACAATTGACTCGACTCCGTCCATAGAGCTGTATGTAGAAATAAATACAGATTTTCCCCAGCGTAAAAAAGGCTCACTATAGGCTTGCTCAGACTGGGATTGGCTTAGATAATATACTGTTGTAAAGCTGCTTTGAGACAATGCTACATTGTAAAAAGCGCAGTATAAATAAAATTTGATTGATTGATTGATTGACTATCCAAAACAGTTTTCAGAGGGAGACTTATTTAACCGACTGTCACATGCACAGACAGAGCAGAGGTTGAACTTACAGATTGACCCTTCTTATGCTTGCGTCTGTAAAGAACGGTCCAGTTGATCTGTCTGGGGTTCCTCTTAGTCAGGAAAGCAGACTCGCACTTGGCATTCAGGAACTGGAACACCTGCGATTAAATAATATAAATGCCTGAAGCTACTATGGTAGATGTGACAATGCATGCAGTAGGTGTCAAAATATCAATTCTTAGGACATTTGAATATACACAATAGCCATATCCAAAGGCTGAGATCAATACTAGTAAGTGTCACTGTGGCTGCAAAATCACAATATACAAGTCACAATTTTAATGAAACGTCCCTTAATTTTTGTAGCCCAGTACTTTAATTACTCCCATTCCTAAACCCTAAATTTTAATTCCTGACGACATCACAATTTCAAAACTGATCTGTAGCTGTATAAAGGTTTCAGAGTACATGGAGAAATGACTGGCAAGATTACCGTAGCATGCGAAATAAAGTTTATTTTACTTTGCCCACATGCAGTTTATATTCACAAATGCTCTTCCAAGTGAAACAGCAACAGTAATGATCATTATACTGCCCAGCCACACCGAGCTATAAAGCATGAAGAAATTAACCCAAAATGGCATTCCTATGTAAAGATGGATCACAGAGTGGGACAGCACATTCAAAGTATTGTAAAAGCATTTTAACTTTGAAACTAAATAATTCATGGGGCCCAACTCTAGTAGTTAGGTGGGATTTTAACCTTATAGTCCAGTACCTTAGTCCACTAAACCACCACAGTCTGTGTGCATCCAAGTAGCAGCTAGGTGACTGAGCTAAGCAACAGCACACTGTTTTAACGACTAACTTAATACAATTCAAGATATCAAAAAACTATTGGTCACATTACATTAACACAAAGCTTATTATACATTTTTGTGATATGGTAGACTACACCGCATATACAGTATACAATACAAACTCCGTTTACGTTTGAAAGTATCCAACTATAACTCATGAGCCCTCACTTTATCAATATAAATTACACTCCAAATGCATGCAGATCTGCAATTGAAAATATACAGAAGATTCAAATTTAACTTCAGGATTAAAAGCCGTAGCTTTTTCCCCCAAACAGTAGCACTACCAGTACTCCTACAGCACGGAGAATATACAGCAGGTACACACTGGCAGCTTCAGCAACTCACAACTTTGCGATTACCTTAATAACCTAGATACATAATCACTGTACACATATGTAGCACAACAAGTACTTAACAAGCAGCCAGTCTGATGTGCCTCACCACCAAACGCGAATAGGCCATTCTTCAACTTCCCGCTTCCATTACATTTTTCATAACCGCTTCAACAGCCAGCATGTTACAATCATACACCGGCGTTTTAAATTGTTTACGAATGGCTATTCTTAAACTAAAGCTACGTCATTGTTGTTATTCTGAAAACACTTCGTTACCTTTCCGTCAGTCCGGGCATATCGCCGGCCATGGCCGGGATATATCTTATACCCGCTGAAACTGCACAACTCGACCCTGTAAGTGAGAAATAATACACTATAAACAAAGTAACATGCTCATAATTATTAACACCGCCACGTTTAAGGACAGATTTAAGACTTTTTTTGGCGGATGGCTCAGGATAAAATACACTAGGCTTACTTCATGGCGACGAGTACGACAAGAAAGAGGAAGTTGAATTCAAGGTTTCCGGTTTATAAATCTCGGTTTGTTTTGTTCAGCGAAAACTTCGCATTTTTGCAAATGACACAATTTATTCCGATAATATTTGGTCTTAACGTATTTTAAAAGAATATAAAAATTATTGTACAATTTAATTATTTCAGCCAATCATGTTAGCGTTCGGTTGCTGTGGCGGTGTGTGAGGCGGGAAGTATGGCGGAGTCGGAGAGAGACAGTGGAGCTAAGTGGCTTACTCTAATGGCCAAACACGGAGGTATGCTGAGTATATTAGTGAAAGTAAAACAAAATATTATTCTGTTATGTGGGTCTGTGTGTTTACAATAATAATGTGGGTGTCATTACTTGGAGTTGCTGTAACAAAACGCGTTGTTTGGCTAACTGACTAGCAAGCTGTCATTGGTACCTGTAATAGTATAGCATAGTAACGGTTCCAGTATTAGTACAGGCTCTGTTACTAATCCCGAGTTAGAAATCTAACTCAAGTCTGTCCATAGAATTGTAACAGCCGCTTAAAACAATGCTTGTTTCAATCTTTGTGGGAAAGGATTACCACTGCATCAAGATAATAACCCAAAACAGTTTTGCTACAACTACATGAAGAATAAATAAGATCAAAAAGTGGCGTCTGTCATGTACTTTCCTCCACAGTTGCCTAACCTAAACCACTTTAGATTCATATCTAGCAGAAAAGGCCAAACATTTTGAAATGTCATAAGATTCTCTTTGGAATATTGTATAATCATCCTGGGATAACATGGATCATCAAGTTGTACACAAGACTTGTGGAGTTCATGACAGGTTGAGAGTGCATTAAAGAAAAACGAGGAACATGGTGAATGTTGATGTACTCTGAAATGTATCTTTTCTTTTCTAAAGATTCAGCTTTACTTTAAAATTGATTGCTGGCTTAAATGATTTGTAATAAACTACGAATGCCACCATCACCCACCTATGCCTCCCTCAGACATGTCCAGCTGTTACCTGATTAGTGTAGTCCTTTGATGGTCAGCTAGAAGACTGCTTAGATTATTTTAGATTGTATAAACTCAAGAAGTACCTATATCTGTTGTTATGCACAAAATGAATTAATGACAAAGCGATGAGATCCATGGTGACTCCTGACTCCAGAATTGAGTATTTTTCAGTTCTAGTGATAAATTTAAAGGGGTCTGAATACTTTCAGTACCCACTGTATCTTATGTCGACATGCAAAATTATATTGTAGAAGCAGAATTTCATATTGTTCTATCTTTTAATCACGTTTTCTTGTTTCATTGTTGAGGTATTGGCATACTTGACCTTTCAAATCAAGGTCTCCACAAGTTGGATCAAAACTTCTCCTGCCCCCCTGATACCACTACACTTGTCTTAGATCAGAACCAGGTCATCAAACTGGAACATCTGGAGAAAAATGCAAAACTTGAACAGGTAGGAATTAAACTTCTTCTAAACATAAACAGCAACTAGTCCAACTTGCAGACAATTAACATGAGATGACACAAACTAGCTATTTTGAAAATTTCCACAGTCTGGATTGCCATATGTAGTACAACCCCAATACCAATGAAGTTTGGACGTTGTGTAAAACGTATAAATAAAAACAGAATATGATTATTTGAAATCCTTTTTAACCCATATTCAGTTGAATACACAACAAAGACGATATTTAATGTTAAAGTGTTAAACTTTATTGTTTTTTGCAAATATTTACTAATTTTAAATTTGATACCTGCAACACGTTCCAAAAAAGTTTGGGGGGATGGGCATAGGGGCAGGTTTACCACTGTGTTACATCACCTTTCCTTTTAACAACACATTAAGCATTTGGAAACTGAGGGCACTAATTTTTGAAGCTTTGTTGGCAGAATTCTTTTACATGATGTTCAACTTTAGTGGCTCTACAGTCCAGGATCTCCGTTGTCGTAATGCGGCACACTGTAACGTGCAGAATGTGGCTTGTCATTGTCTTGCTAAAAGAAGCAGGGACGTCCCTGAAGACATTGATTGGCTGTATTGTCGGTTTTTAATGCAGTGCCATCTGAGGGAGCGGATTGAATGTTGGTTTTTGACCTTGCTGCTTACTTTCAGAGATTTCTCCAGATTCTCTGAAATTTTTGATGATATTATGGATTGTAGATGATGAAATTCCTAAATTCCTTGCAATTGCATGATGAGAAACATTGTTCTTAAACTGCTGGACTATTTGCTCAGGCAGTTGTTCACAAAGTGCTGAACCTCACCTCATCCTTGCTTGTGAACGACTGAGCCTTTCAAGGATGCTTCCTTTATACCCAATCATGACACTAACCTAGTCTGTTTCCAGTTAACCTGTTCACCTGTGGAATGTTTCCAAACAGGTGTTTTTTGAGCATTCTCCAACATTCCCAGTCTTTTGTTGCCCCGTCCCAACTTTTTTGGAACGTGTTGCAAGCAAATTAAAAATTATCGAAAAATATTTGCAAAAAACAATAAAGTTTATTCGTTTTAACTTTTTTGACTGGAATTGCGATTGTAGAAACAAACCTGTCTAACCTATTTACATCTAAGTTAAGAAACATTAGTAATAAAAAGCACTGTTTGTTGTCTTCTGTGCTAGTCAGTGCAGACACTCACTTTAAGCAGCAACAAGTCAACACTAAAATGTCAGCCTTTTGGTCAGTTTAGATGTCACATTCTGACATGATTGGCTGTGCTTGAGGGAGGCGTGGCTGATATTGCAGTAGCAGCCTAGATTTTGTGATGGGTGCCTGTTCCTTCTGTTCTCTGGGGATAGGTGCTGGATCCTTGTGCTTTGGACTAATTTGTTTTCACAAGTAATTTGTTTGTTTGTTTTTTCCTCCACTTGAACAGCTGTCTGTTGCCTGTAATCGTCTGGTTCGCATGATGGGCGTGTCAAAACTAACATGGCTAAAGGTCCTGAACCTCCCTAACAACAGCATCGGTTACATTGAGGGATTGAAAGACCTGGTACACCTTGAGTGGCTAAACCTAGCAGGAAACAATATAAAGGTAGCAGTGCTATTAGTAATGCTATTTAAGAAATATATGTTCTGGTGATAAATATGTTCTTGCCTTGGATCCCGTGATTTTTATTCTTTCAGGTCATAGAGCAGCTGAACAACTGTTTGGCTTTGCAACATCTGGATTTGTCTGACAACAACATTTCTCACACGGGGGACCTGGCAATGCTCCCTGCCTTGAAGGTGAGTCCCAATGCAAGTTATTAGCAGTATGATTAAACAATATATTGCTTAAGTGTTAATACGAAGTAGCAAGAATAATGCAATGTGGCATTGTTCTTAGACTCTCCTCCTTCATGGTAACATTATCACAAGCCTGCGCACTGTCCCTGCTCATTTTCCTGCAAACCTTACTGTCCTTTCATTGGCTGAGAATGAGATCAGGGACCTTAATGAGGTAAAGCATGTCGTATTACTGATAGTATTTTTAAGTAATGTAAATATAGGCTATTCTGTATTACCAACCCTGCATTCACTGAGCATTTCTCTTCCCCAGGTGTCCTACTTGGCCCCTCTTCACAACCTCGAGCAGCTGTCAATCATGAGCAATCCATGTGTGATGGCTACCCCCACTTTACCTGGGTGTGATCATCGTCCATATGTTGTGAGCTGGTGCCTCAATTTGAAAGTACTTGATGGATATGTGGTCTCACAGAAAGAGGGGTGAGTCTTGGTTCATATCATAAAATGACTCTCGTGATCTGAGAATTTCATTCACTGGAATCCTATTGTTCCAGTATTTTTATGGAAAACATGTCAGTAATCTGATAATTAACTACTTATTAAGATGCATAAAATCCTAGTCAGTGCCACACCAAGGACTTCACGGAGAATAAGAAGGTGTGTAATGGCTCTTTTGACTTATAGTTCTAAAGGAGAAGAACCTGTAAATTCTCTACAGAGTCCAAATATACTGCTGACAAAAATTAGGTACTTCAAAATGAAACATGCAATAATGAAATATCACCTAATTTTTATCAGCAGTGTATATCAATGTCTAGGGGCACAGCACCTCAAACCTGTGTTGTTACCTGCTAGAATGATGTGTACCAGAGGATATATTAGATCAAGTCTAGCCAGAAATTAACTACAGGGTACTATACTAAGTAGTTTATTAAAGACTTCTAGGTTTAAGTTTTGGGTGTTTACGGACGTGTTCATACTTTGGTTTGTTCGGGTTCACTTGGTCCGGACCGATGCAGAAAATTATACATTGTTGAGTTTTATTCCTCGTCTGCTTAGTGTTCACGTTGTCATTCTTAACCTCAAATCAAAGCATGTAAACAAAAGTCACATGAATAAGGTCACATATCACATTTCTGGCTTTTGGAATGAAAGAATAAAGGATAGTTCTCTATGTGCCAATTGTGAACACATCCTAAGTTTGTTTCTTCTGGATGCTTAACTTTGAAATAACTAACTACAGAATGTATTCACTTAGTCAAACTGGAAATGTAATTGGATACATACAGGTTAGTGACTATCCACCTTGTTCAACTGCATAAAAATTGTTAATTATTATTAGATGATGATAATAATAATAATTATTATTATTATTATTATGTAATGCAAATGTGTGCAAATGACTACATGCAAATGTAACCAATGCCACATCTAATTATTACGTTAACTCTAGTAGGTTTTGTTGTGTTTTGACGTATTTATCTTTATATTTCCAGGTTAAAAGCAGAGTGGTTGTACAGCCAGGGCAAAGGCCGTACCTACCGTCCTGGGCAACACGTACAGCTAGTCCAGTACCTGGCATCCACATGTCCACTGACCTCACCATCCTCACTACAGTCTGCCGAGGATGCCAAGCTGGAGAGAATTCTTAGCAAACAGAGGTGTCACAGAAAGCCTGGGATACAATTAGATAGATATGCTAATAAATATGCTGGTTAACTTTAGAGGTATCTGTACTGATTGGTTGTGTCTGCTTTTTGACCATGGCTACATCAAGGCTCTGTATTAATTTGCTCAATAATTAACAGAACAGTAACTTTATTGACATGTATTATAGTTAAAAACCTTTTGTTGATAATAATCATAATAAATGGGCATAAGATAGGATTTTTAATATAATTGATTTTATCTTAATTGATTAATATCTTTTTAAAAATCACTATTACATTGATAATTGAAACATTTGAGGGTTTTAAGTAGACTTCTAATAGCACTATTTTATTTTTGTTCTTTCAGGCAGCACCAAAAACAGCTGCTACAGGAAGTCAACAGAGCCTCCCCAAGTCCTTTGTGTCTGACTCAGCTCCATGTAGATGAGCAGTGGAATAATCCAGACAAAAATGAAATGGACACAAGTAAGAGCCTCACTGCTGTCAGCGAGCCAGGTTGGTTAGCTCTTCAAGTCAAATTTTTTATCAGGGGTGTTTACATTCAGAACTTGTTACAGGCTACAAGTACTTAGCAGACATGTTAACTTACAAGATATACAGCTACCTGATCAGCTGTCTAAAAAAACTCCCAGTATCACCTATGAGTCTGGTCACAGAACCACATGTACACAGACACACACACACTTATACACAATATACCTGTTTAACTGAGTCTACATACTTATCCTTAGAATGCGCATGTTTAGTCCTCTCTGTCCTCTTAGATGTGTTAGTTTCATGCTCTCTTTGCTGGGAATTTCACAGCACACAACACTTAATGGCCTTGCTTCTTCCTCTGTCCCACTATAGGTTAATCAGAAACTTCAACTTGCACACTGTCTCTTATGGTCTGAAACGTCATTTAAATTGTCTTCATGTACCACCAGTGGAACGCTTACCAGTTTAAGAATAAAAGTAGCTGCTGTAGATTCACAAATAACTTTGTAGCTAAATGCTGGAATTGTATTTATTTATAGCTGTTGTACAAGGGTTTGACTCTAGTATGTGGACATGTTTTTAAAGAAAAGGTTTCAGTTGAATTAATGAGATTACTTGCCATTTCGTTAGCCCTGCAGCTCCAGTGCAAAAGTAAAGAACCAGACACTGTATAACAAACATATCTTTGCAGAGCTTTGTGGTAAAAGAATTACTGTTATAGGAACATTCTGTGTCACGTGATTATTTTGTCAACATTAGAAATGTCACCATATTTAAAAACTAAATGCACTTTCGTTCTTTCCTCCTATACGTTGTTGATAAGAAGTTGCTGAACCTGTTGTCCAGATGAATACATGGATGGTCAGTGCATCCTCATCAGTCTTTACCACCGTTCACGCCCCTACATCTGGCAATGACAGCCTGGTTTTAGAAGATATGCAGACAGATGAGGAGAAGCTTCATGGCAGCCTACTGTCCTCAGAATCTGCCTTCCTGCCAGTGAGTTCAGTTGTGCACTCACCATCACCCCCTGACAGTGATGAGGATGAGCTAGACGAGCCTGATTCACTTTCTCCTCCAAAGCCAGCCCGCTGCCATGGCCCAAAAAGCAAACCGAGCCATACTATTCCATACACTGAAAACTGCTTTCAGACAAACACCACAGACTGCATGAAAATGAATGGGGCTGAGCATCTGCAAAGTGATAGCAGGGTTCAGAACGATGCAAATATTACAGAGGCAGATTTTGGGCAGAAGAATGTTATGGTGGTACAGTGCCATCAGCATGAAGCGGCTGTGAAGATCCAGGCCTGGTGGAAGGGGCACTGGACTCGACAGCGACACCCACATGCCAGAGAGGTGCGTCGAGAGATTCGCCTCCGCCGGATGCAGGAACACATTGTTTATCTCACAGGACAACTTCAGAGGTAAAATCCTACAACCTCATTGGTTTTGATAATGTTGCATGATTGATAATGGTGCATGTTTTGTACAGAGTGCAGAAACAGCAGGAGGAGGAGAAGTTGCAGAGGATGGTCCAAGAAGAAGCTGTAAAGTTCCTCTGGAAGCAGGTATCATCAGCCTGCAAATAATTTCACACACAGATATATAATAATTTTGTACTCTTGGCTGCTGTTAGCAGTGTTTAATAACCTCATACCTCATCTCTTGCATAATCGTGATTTTTTTTTTCAGCTCCGTCATATGAGGATTTAACTGCAGATAATCTTTTTGCATGCTTTGTATTGGGAAAATAACAGAAAATCTGTTTACTTCAAAAACACAATGTTTTACACTTACATTTACTTATATTTCATTGCAGATAGTATGAACTCAAGAAGTTCCACGTTTTGTCTCTTCAGCTTCATTTCATTTCATTTGTAAATAAACAACCATATAAACACAAATGGAAATAAATAATTACATTTAACAAAACCCCATATGTTTTAATTATTGGTAGTAGACCTAAATCCCATTGACAATTGACACCTTTGTCTTGTGTTACATCTTATAAGGTTAAAGAATACAGAACCAGGAATTTGAGACCATTCCTCTTTACAGAATCTCCAGATTCTGTCCCAGTGTCCAGTGATGACCCATTGTTGATTTCTTGGTAGAGAGACTTTAAATTAAAATGTCCTTGTATTTTATGGAGCACATAATACCATATTCCCGAACGAAATTCCTATCAACAGCCCTACGACATCACGTCCAACATTATTAGCAGTGTATTCTTTATTTTTTACGCCAAACCCATTTTATTGACAAAAAACTCATCTATTCATTTGACCATAAAACACAGTTCTAGCCAAAGCCCCAGTGTTGTCTAGCAACTCTAGGCGTTTACATTGGAAGTAAGATAGCAGGTAAGGCAGGTAGCTTTGAGAGTAAATCTACTATTCAGTGATTTCTTTCCAGAATCCTAGAAATCTACACAATATATTAATGATATACTAATTTATTAATTAAAGATTTTAAATTAAAGTAGCATAGCACACCAGATCCTGACTTTGTGGGTTCCAGGCTATATAT
>JAUZST010049742.1:0-25057 GCA_034779995.1 Parotocinclus haroldoi | reverse complement strand
TTCCCAATTTATAAATAAGCAAGTGTAATATTTTTTTCTCTCATTTGTTTTAATTGGTTATCTTTTTATGTTTTTAGGACTGGTGTGAATGTCTGATTTCTGTTATCAGATAGGAGTGAGGACCCAAAGATGCAGTGAAGGGGAACAAATGACGTTTATTCAAAATAAGGGATAACTAAAAAGGCAGAGAAAAAGGCTCCTCAAATAACAATAATTCCCTCTGGCTACAAGTGTCATGCTTTTATGTGAGCTTAATATGTAGTACACTATAATATATGTCATTTAATTATATGTCTTTTATAGCGTTCCGTTGCTCAGAAACGTGATTGTGAATACTTTTATTATAACAGCCCCATCCATGCCTTCACACATCTTCTTTCAATCGACCCTAAAATGATATTAGCTTTACTGAATGTCCAATTCCATTCCTAATGCACAAGACAAATTCCCTCTAAATTGGAATGGTTTGGACTATAAATCTATAAATCATAAAACCAAACTATAAATCATAAAACCAAAAGAGTCGGCTCCCTAAAAAGAGCCAAAATTTGCGTCCCTATTAACTTCTCTACCAACATACGAAGACGGACACACAAGCACACAAAGAGACCTACAGGTTTTTTAGCTGTTGAATTGAATAATTAAAATATTAAATATGGTGCTAGATACAATGTTACATTTATCTGGTGATCTTATTTCAAATAACCTTACAACACCCATTCGGCTTGTTAATGCTTGTTATTTTATGGCTGTTTTGTGTGTAGTCAGTGAGATAGGAGTGTGTTAATACCACTCAACCCTACTCTGACACTTAATTTTAGTCCTGTTCAGATATGGCTTAAGACTGCTGCCATCCTCCTGTACCACTGCCTCCAATAAGCTCATGCACAGTCCTGTCACAGCACTGACAAGTTTATTGAGATGGTTGCCTCCCTGCAGTGATACTGTAATCACCTCCAACCCCCTCCCCTGACAAGTCCACTCAAACCCCTGCAGGCCACTTCACAGAAGAGTACACTTGTCATATTAGTTTTAGCCCCAGAAGCTGAGGGTGCAAGATTTTAAACAGAAGTCAAATCTTAATGCCACCACAAACAAATAACAATTATTATGCATCAAACTGCTGATTTTTAAATGGTAATGACAGCATTGGTGTTACAAGTACTAATTTACCATACTATATGATGAAGTATAGTTTGGGATTGAACGTGAAGGACGTTCAATCTCTGACCTGCCATCTAGTGGTTATCATGTTTAATCCTTCTGGTGAACAAAAGCATGAGGGCCAAAGTGCAACTATAGACAATTAAACAATTGGTGTGTTAGTAAAGTGTAAACAGGCTGTTAAAATGTAAATTAATTTAGGCATAACGTGCACAACACACAGTCTGTCCCATAACAATGTAGTTAGAATACGGTCGATCTTATTTCATTATCTCACCATACCATATCGTTTGCATGGCTTTTTTGGCGAGAGTTTGATGATTTAACAAGATTAGAAAACCTAGATAAAGACAGTGACATTCATACCTAATAATGCTGTCAGTTTGTTTTACTGACCAGCACTCATGATCGTATAACATTTACAACATACATAAGCATGCACAAAATATCTGATGATAAGATTAACACATTAATGGAGCAATCACATTTATTAGCAAGGCATCAGTAGAGTGGGCTAAGTAACATAAGAAAAAAAATGATTTGACCAGAATTGACATTTCGAGTATAATTTGCTGGTATAATTCAGAATTCTTTGTTTCATCAGTGACTGATTCCATCAGCCAAGCAGTACTGGGCCATCTTGTCAGTTAGCAACACCAAACTAAATGGGGCCTCGTGAACAGTAAGATCAGCCAATGTCAGAGAGGTCTCTTACAGGAGTTATTTTGTGACCTTATGGACTATTACACACATTGCTCTTAGAGTGATCTCACCCATATTTCCCTGTTCGGTACTGTTCGTACTCTAATAAGAAGTGTAACCAAATTTAGCTAGATAGCAATAGACGACGTGAGATCCCATAATAGTAGTGTCCTGTACTACACTGTCTAGTGGAAAAGTATAATCTCTTTCACTCGTTTTGTTGTTCATGTGCTAACTGTAGACCATTAAGCTTTGTTAGGTCTGCAGTGACTGCATATCTTTCTATCTGTTTACATCTCTGTCATACAACAGTTGCTGGCTTTTCACCTAATAATAGCAGCCTTTCCTCCACCTCCCATTCCCATATGACACCCTCCCCCAAGTGCCATCATCACTGCTAGTTCAGCATGTTATGTAATCCTGCTCTTTACTGCACACACAGTAGCAAACGCACTGCATTTGTCAAGATATCATTAGAGTACAAAACAGCAAAATGGTCTTCAGCACGCTGAACTAGTAATGATAAATGATCTTAAACAGCATACAATATGGACACCTACATTACTGTGCAAAAGTCTTATAATAGCCATATATAAATAAAAAATATGGGTGGGTTGTAGAGACCGTCTCATGCTACCACGAGTGTGAAAGCACCACCAACATTCAAAAGTGACCAAAACATCAGCCAGAAAGCATAGGTAATGAGAAGTGGTCTGTGGTCCCCACCTGCAGAACCACTCCTTTATTGAGTGTGTCTTGCCAATTGCCATTAATTTCTACCTGTTGTTTATTCCATTTGCACAACAGCATGTGAAATTGATTGTCAATTAGTGTTGCTTCCTAAGTGGACAAGTTAGATTTCACAGAAGTTTGATTTACTTGGAGCTATATTGTGTTGTTTAAGTGTTCCCTTTATTCTTTTGAGCAGTGTAGTTACATTAACAAAAGTTAATTCAAAATTTACTGTGCAAAAAAAGAACCCTTATGTTACCCATGTCCAGAAGCAGGGTCGACTTCTCTGGTATCACTTGGTATCATCTGTGCCAAAACTGTGGTTAAAAAAAAGTGTGGTAAAAATGGAAACAAGGAGCTAAACGTTTTACCGTCCCAACTTTTTGGAATGTGTTGCAGACATAAAGTGCAGGAATAGACGGTTATTCATTACATGAAGTTGATCTGACATAATATGAAATATCAGGTTCATACTGTCTGTAATTTCATGAAAGTCAAAGTAAATGTAAGAAACACTGTGTTTAAAAAAAAATCAATACTTTCTCAACTTTCTCTCTTTTTCTGATTTGTGATTGTAAGCGTACAACACAATAAATTAAATTAAATAATATGAATTTGTGTGTCACATTTCATATGCCATATTTAAATTCTAAATAAATATCTTTATATTAAAATCTTTATATATGACAATGTATTTGGACTTTCAATAACAGTCTGACTATTTGAAAATGCTTCTTTGTATGTTTGAAGGATTCCTACTTGAAGCCCAAATAAAATCATGGACCTCGTTCACAACCTCCTGACCTTTTCCAGATTGAGTACATATTTTTGCACCTTAAAGCGGAGGAAAAGAAGAATTCAATAATAATCACAAGATGTTAAAATTATTTTGTCATTATAGCAAACACTGAACGTATGAAACATGTAAAATACTAATTGTATACTTTTTTAATCAAAAGACCAAAAAAATAATTCAACTGTTATGCTGATGATGTATTTGTAATGAAAATCAATACTATTGATTTCAGATAATGTAAATAGGCCAGTATTTGGCATCTTCGTGTATCAATAAATGGACATGTCACTCAAACAAAGTGATTTTCTTTAAGTCCCTTACTGAACATCTCCTACAACCAGCAACTCTGCGACAGCTGACGCAATGAAAATACACTTTCATGAGTGCACACGCAAGCACAGCTCACAAGTTCTGTAGGGACTTTACTTTGACATAACATTACTGCATCGCAGTTGCAATTTTTGTTAAATAAAGAAATAAATAAAAGCTGTTTAAGATTTTTTAATAACAGATATTTCTAGTGTTGTGAACACACACACACACATGCACACACAGTGTTTGTATTTAAAACATTCTTGTTCCTCTTACTTTTGGTTTAGTTACAATTCAAAATTGTACAGTTGTAAAATTTTAAGACAAGCAATAGCCTCCGAGTTTGTACTGCAGTTTTAATTATGTCCTTCCTTTCACAAATAACACTTGTGTTTTTAAAGCTGTTCAATAGCTAGAAATATTATTGCCGATATTTTTTTTTAGAATTGTCTGTGTGGTATTTAGGTAGGATGTATTTATCTTTTTATGACTAGACTACATTTTACAAGGTAAGCATTAATGATGAAAAAATATACTCTGTTTGGTATTTATTTCACGTAGCTTTCAACATCAGTGGCCATTTCAGCTACGCATACAAGGTTACATATATGCACGAGGTTATCTCAAGACTAGTTTTATATATATTCTGGGAGGAAACCAGAGTACCCAAAGTACACCCACACAAATTGAGGAAATGCAGACTCCACACAGAACGGACCCAGGCTTTCTTTCAGCTTACATAAAACCACATTACAATTCATAATTATGACATTTGGCAGACAGTCTTTTAAAAAGCAACAAAAATGCCTAGAATAAATAAAACCATCCACGATTTCACTTTGTCTTAAACCAGTGTTGCCATTGCTACACTGCAATACACAGGAATTGCACATGTTAATTATGTCAAAACACAAAGAACACATACATACAAACGTACATTTACACAGAAATGTATTATTTTTCCTAAATTAAACAGATGATAAAAGTGCTGAAAATGTAATTGGCGGTGGGTAGCACCACTGCCTCATAGCAAGGGTCCTGGGTTCAATCAAAAAGTCTTACACTGGGTACTCCACACAATACAGATTTTAAATATTTATTAATTACCAGATCCATCTATGTTGTCTATTATCTGTGATACAAAAATATTTCATAAAATTATGTGATGCTGAATTGGGATGGAAAAATCACTGTGAATGTTAAGTGGTTGACAATGCAGGCGAGAGAAACACTGCATCAGCTTCTTGCTAACACTTAAATGACATGCTTTGCACTTTCAGCAGCAGCTTGTCAGTGAGTGATTTTGTTTGTATTGGCTGGATTTATACAGTTAACGCTTAAGTTTAATTATAATGTGTGAAAATCCTGGCAAGAGGTGCAAGAGGTATTTATTGCCATTTCAATTGTGCTTTGTTTACAGCTAAACTGTAGAAAAAACAGCTGCACACAATGTCTCAGATTAATCTCAGATAAATATCTTGAATAAGATTAATTCAAGCTGTCAGGAAACACTAAGTAGTCTTAAAAAATAAACAAATGAAATGTTTTTCATTTCTGCCACAATTATAATAACAAAGAAAAACAAATGTAACATCTAATAAAATGTCATTGTCTTTATCATCAGAATCATGGGTAAGCTACTAGCTCAGTTGGCCATCATCTAAGATTTTCTTTAAATACATTGAATGCAGTCCCCTAGCAACCTCAGCAAATGAATCACTCAATTCATAATTTAACACGCCTTCATGGATCACCCAGTCCAAATGCAGTCCCTCAGTTTTTTTTTCACCCTTTGTCTGTTTCCATGGAAACCGTTGTCAACGTGGAGGGAGCAACGTGGCCGGATATAGTAGTCGATATATCCCAGCTTGCATTGCTATTGATGGAGTGAGTTTCCATTGGGTAAGCCAGTAGCATCCTTGTTATCACAGCAACATGCGGAGCTGCTGAGTCTTAAAAATCCTTTCTAAACATCTGCAATTGCAAAGTGCTTACATCACACATTTTCCCCTGCAGTAGTGTGTGATTCATTATGTAATTGGACTGATCAGGAATTACATTTGCATTGCTTAATATACACGTGCGATCACTGTGTTAGGTACAACTCTTTGTTTTTACACTTCTTGTCCATTTGTTCAGTTCCACTTCCCAAATAGATGCAGTTTGTACAACCCCAGTTCCATTGAAGTTGGAATTTTTTGTAAAAAAAAATAAATAAATAAAAACAGAATATTATGATTTCCAAATACTTTTCAACCTACATTCAATTGAATACACTATAAAGACAAAATATTTAATGTTCAAATGAAATATTATATTCACTCATTTGGAATTTGATGTCTGCAGCATGTTATAAAAAAAATGGGGGTAACAGTAGACTGGGAAAGAGGAATGCGGGGAGCATTGCCAAAAGGTTCAATAGTTCACAAGCAAGGATGGGTTCACCAGTTTGTGAACAACTGCATGAGCAAAAATTCCAAAAGGTTAAGGACAACATTTCTCATAAATTGCAAGGAATTTACTGTTATCCACAGTTCATAATATCATAATATCATCAAAAGATTAAGAGAATCTGGAGAAATCTCTGCAAGTAAGCGGCATGTTGCCGAAAACCAACATCCTTCGATCCATCAGGTGGCATTGCATTAAAAAGCGACATCATTCTGAACAGATATTACCACATGGGCTCGGGAACACAAGACAATGTCAAGCCACAACAGTGTGGTTTCATAGCAAAAGAGTACTGGTACTAGACTGGCCTGTCTGCAGTCCAGACCTGTCTCCCACTGAAAATGGCTGACGCATTATAAAGTGGAAAATACGACAACCGACACCCCGGACTGTTGAGCAACTGAAGTTGTACATCAAGCAAAAATGGAAAAGGATTCCAACTAAAAATGTTCAACAATTAGTGTCCTCAGTTCCAAAATACTTATTGAGTGTTGTTAAGAGGAAAGGTGATGTAATATAGTCGTAAACATTCCCCTGTGCCAACTTTTTTGGAACGTGCTGCATGCATCAAATTCAAAATGAGTGAATATTTGCAAAAAAATAATAAAATTTATCATTTTGAACATTAAATATCTTGGTATCTTTGTGGTGTTTTCAACTGAATGTAGGTTGAAATGGATTTGCAAATCATAAAACTCTGTTTTTATATATGTATAACATAATGTCCCAACTTTTATTGGAATTGGGGTTGTAGTTCTTCAGTTGCAACCTACAGGATACTTGTGGATTGAAAACACCAGCAGCACTATCATGCCTGATCTACTTATGCCGAAGTAATTATTAAACATTGATTATCTTATTACAATACATGTCAATGGCAAGTATATATTAAACTGTAAAACAGTCAGCATCTCCAGACCCTGTCACCTCTGTCACATGTACTCAGGTGAAAAAGCTCTCATCTGTGAAAAGCACAGGCGGATCCGACAAGTATGGAGGTTATTTTGTAGGGCTCTCGCAGTGCTCATCCTGTTTTAAAGGGATTAAGGACATTCTAAGGTAACTGCCTGTGTCCTGGAACCTCATCCATAATCTTAAGGCTGCGCTAGGAGACACAGCAAACTTTCTGCCAATGGCATGTATTCATGTGCTGTCCTGCAGGAGTTGGACTACCTGTGCAACGACGTTTACAATAGAATAGAAACCTTTTTATTGTCATTATTATTGGGCTCTATGAAATTTAATTAGAGACTTAGAAATAGAATAGAAATAAAAAGAACTGTAATATACAACACACACACACACATATATATGAGCTAACCTATGTGACCAAGCAATGGCTTCTGGGTAATGTAGTTCATTGGGCCACCTTCCTAGACTATATAGAGGACTTCTGCCCATGGTGCCCAAGGATGCTGACAGAGTGTGCAAGCAACTAAAGGTTATTAGCTAATACCCCTAATTGCACCAAACTGTATCAAGTCCTTATGGTCTCTACTAAACATTTTACCACCTGGGTGCTTTTATGGCTTTGTAATACCATCTAAAAATTACAGTAATTTCAAAACTTATAGATAAATGCAGGTATCTGTTCTGTTTCTTTGCCTTCTTACTCCCTTCAGTATTCTTTTTATCTACATCCACTCCTAGCCCATTATTGCTAGAACCATGATCTATAATCACAGTTACTGCCCTAATAGATGAATTTCTCTGCAAGAGAAAGAAAGGAAGCGAGAAAAAAACAGTGACTTTCTAATGTCATGTCTGCTAAGTGCTTAATGGCTTGACAATACAAAGACATACATACCTCTTACACGTCAGTATTCATACCTGTACCATACAGTATAGACTAATTGTGCATGTCTGTGAACAGAATTATTGTGTTTAGGAAAAAAATGAGAGTTGCAAAAATTGTGTCCCATTCCAAAAAGACCTGTTTCTTATGTATTTTTGCAATTCAAACACCATCACCCGAGTTTTGATTGCACCTCATTAGACACACCTGGGTTTCATTTCGGTTCACCCTATTTATATGCACCCCCGTCACTGCCACCTTGCTAAGTCACTTGGTCCCTACCTTGTTTTTAAGCGCTCTTGTCAGTTTGTTATTTCGCTAGACCTACCGTGCCTCGACTCTGCTTTCGTCTCGACTCTCTGGTTCTCGTTTTGCCTCTCCTGGTTTCTGATCCTGGACTGTTTGACCCTGTTTTTTCCTACCGTTTGCTCCATTAAACCCTGAATTCGACACAAGCTGCATCTGTCTCCGTCTCCTTGGTCCGCTTCGTTACATATATCTTATTATATATGAGTATATGTTTTCCATAAATCTCATATATGATTCTACATGGTATATACCAATGGTTTAAAACATTTGAACAACTATTTTCATTGTTTCTGAAGTGCAACATGTAACGCACCATTCAAAATAGCGGAGATAGTCAAGGCAAAACTGTATCCAAAGAGCGAGGCGAGAGACGAGGTCAAGGGACAGAAACAGGGCCGATAACGGTAAGTAATAGCGATGACAAACTTCCACAATGAAGTATAAACAAAACGCTTAGAAACGTGGTAGGGACCAAGTGACTTAGCAACAAAGGAGTGCGTGAGGAGTGTATAAATAATAAAATGAGTCCCAGGTGTGCGTGATCAGAACTGACGGTGCGCGTGATAGGACAGGTTTGGTCGCTGGGACCACCCAAGGGTGTGACACAATACCTTTATTTTTAATGCACAAGCCTAGGTAATAGAGTCTGAATTGTCTGCATCACCACAATTTATATTAAAATAAACATTAATTAAATTAGTTTTATTCTTACATTTAATATCGAAGCCACCCAAGGAGGATAGGTCCCTTTTTGAGTCTTGGTCCTCCCAAGGCTTTTTCCTCATAATGTTTAGGGAGTTTTCCTTTCCGCTGTCACTCTAGGCTTCCGCTGTCACTTTGGCCTCATAAGATAATATAAAACTGTGAAGCTATAATGCTTCTAATGCTTCATTGTAAAAAGTGCTATAAAAATAAGTTTGACACGACTGGACAACTGGACATGAACGACCAATGCGCTCTTGAGTAGCAGGTCATTGTCAATTGCAGGTTAGAATGTGTAATCATGTCTGGTGCAGAATGTTTTTAAAAATTTGTGGTGTTGTCTGAAATAAAGGGGTTGTTGATAAATGTAAGCAAATCTCTACAGACATGTTCCAATTGAATGCAAATCGTCTCTTTATGAATGCTGATGCTAAATAGTTATCCATTAATCTATCTAATATCCATTAGACGGTAAAATATTTGTGAGAAATTACAACAAATAAGAGACGAGACAGAAGAGGAAAGAAGCTTTATTAACAGGAGAACACGTTGACACGCTGCACTGGTGAATCATTCCACTCATCATAAACGTAATAATCCTTTCTTTCCCAAACCGATATCTGACAGCTTAAGAACACAAGCAACATGACAATATTATTAATCGCAAAAAGCAGTTCCTGTAAACAAGCAGACATCATCAACAAAGCAATGGACAACATAATTGTAGCATTTGAGAAGCTCTTTCTGTGTAAATCAGGTATAAACATACTGTAGCAAAATAACACAGACACATGGTATTGCCTCTCTAATCAAAGCACTGAAAAATTGAATAGCTGCTTGGGGGTAGAACTGGTTATTAGGAAGAGTCAGTTTTTTCTGATTTGGTTATTGCGTCTGTATAATTAGAGAGTCATTTAGAGGCTTGTCTGTTCAAAGTGCTTTGCGTGCCCATATGGTGTTGTTGATGCCTGTCACATCCTAGGATTTCATAGGAAATCAGGAATAGACTCTATATCCCATCACTCACAAATATGCAGGAGCAGTAGGATCTAATGTTCTTTATTCGACTGATTAGATGCAAGAAAAAAAATGTTAGCTATAACAAAGCTGTGGAATTATCAGTTGATTTTATTGGCTTTTTTGCAACTGGTTAAATGAATTTCTTAGTTCAAAACTCTTCACATGGCTGCAATTGCAGTGCTCTTAAGTATAATAAAATGTGAATCACTTGACAATGCTTTCACACAAAATGCATTTAATAACTACTCTCAAAAAAGCTCGAAAAATAAATTTAAAAAAATTATTCCAGTTATTCTGTTGCTGACGGACTGATTCTTTTACTCTGAGTCTTGCCTGCCGTTTTCAGTGTTTGGACTGACGCTTACATGTGGCTCTGCTGTGTTCTTCGGGGAAATTCATCACACGCATGTGCCTGCACACACACACACACACACACACACACACACACACATTGTTAAATCATACACTTTATTGACAACACACATTCAAAAAAACACACATCCAAATTATTTCACAACCAAACAAAAGTTGAAGGTTGGTGGTTAACATGCTTCTGTTCACCCCCATGAATATGTCACTTGCTAGTTGATCACAATAATTGAGTTTGCATCTCATTTGATTAATCAAACAACTTTCTGTGACTTTTTATTTGCTTGATTATGTTTAATGAAATAAATTCAAAAGCTTTTTTGTAAAATAGGTTATATTATTATTTATATACAATAGTATATAAATTGTCACGATGAGATCGCATGGGCGATCTTATCGGACAGCCGTCACCCAGGGCACCTCCCCTTCTAGCGTCTTCTCCTTTGTTCCGTCACCTTTTCCTCCTGGCCTGCGGGTGGCGCTCCTGCCACCCATTCTCCTTCACTATATATACTGCTCCCCTGCTCTTCTTCGGCGCCGGTTATTATGATTACCTGCTCCCTTCCTACGCGTCCCGTCGCGTTTACCGGCTTCCTCCTTCATCCTCCCTATTTCTGCCTTCCTATTTCCTGATCTTCTTGCCCTAGTCTCTCCTTCCTTGTCTGGTTTGTCTCGTTTTGCAACCGCATATTCGGTGGTGTTTTCTGTTTCCTGTTATCGCTATTTCTGTTCATCATTTCCTTTTTTCATTAAAAACCCGCTTGCGTTTACGTCCGCCCCCGTTTGTGTTTTTCCTTTCGCGCTAACGCCGCGTTAACCCGGCGTTCCAGCGTTACAGGATCAAAGTGAACCAAACCTGCCAAGTCTAAACACAGTCTCAGAATTCCTCCTTGTCTGGGAGGTGGACCCCAAGATGACTGTCTGCTCAACATATATTAAACAATTTGAAATTTCTTTTTAGTATTTACATCTGTTATGATTATTCTTATTTTAATATTAGATCTATTCTCAGACCTTTATTGCAGAAAACAGAATTGTGTTGCCAAGAATCCAGCTGTTACGCTCTGGTATGCAGGCCCACCTTTCTCATTAAAATATGTTTTATTCCCGTCTTCCCCTTTCCCCTTCAGTACCTGCACAGTTTGGCTGCTCTGACGAGCCTGTGGCCCATGTAAGAACTGAATAGCTTACACCAGACTGAATTATAGACTGAATTAATTTTTTTGCATTAAAAACTTATTGATAAGAAACTGTGCCAATCAACCTTTAGTAGTTTGGAAATACTTCAGGAAAGATTATTCCGATTCTCCAGTAACCTCCGCTGCAGTGTTTAGTTTATAAAACATCAGTAAAGGAAACAAGTGGGCATTAAGTGAAAATCTCCTGAAATGTATAAGCACAAGTTCTCAAAATGCAACAATATGATACAATAATAATATTGTAGCCTTCAAAATATAATATCTATATCAATGAAAAGACATACATTGTCTTATCAGTTTTTATTTTTCACAAACAAGGCCATCCAGAGTTTTGCTTTGGCTATGGAAAACACGACTAGTTGACTAGTAAAAATGACTAGATGTGCAAGTACTACTAGTAGCACATAAGAAAATAAATAAATAACACATTAGCCTCTTATTATACATCTGCTCCATCAGAGAGAAGTGAGCGAACTTGTGTGTCTGTCCGGTAAGTCACTTTAGCACTGTTATAATTTACACACAGAAAACAGCTTTTTATGTTTCATTATTGAACGTCACTAATACAGAATAAATCAAGGTTCAAAATTGTGTATGACCATCTAACTTTTGCTTTCATTGTTTTTGTTTGTATTAGGCAGAATTCTCATACCAAAGCTCTTTACATCATAAATGTGTTTTTGTGCGCCTTATAACAAAGGTCCTTAAACTATGCACAGTGGAATCCTGGCTTTTCATTAATCCATTCGAAAGTGCCTGATGATAACCAAAATGAATGATAACTGAAGCCATAGTTCCTATAAGAAATAATGTTAATCCAGGTAATCTGTTTCAGACATAATATTACTAAAATTTTAAAAATAAAAAATATTACTATAAAAAATACATGCAATATAGAAAAGTATAGAACAATAAAAATATATAATAGTTTTACATACAGAAAACAGTGAGTAATCATTCGCTTGTATGCAGCACTCACACTCAATAAAGACGCACAAAAACAAACCTGGAAAAACAATGGAACAGTTTTGGATGAATGCATGGGGTGACGCTGTGACGCCGACTGTAAAATGGCAGAAGCTATTGCAGGTAGCTGAGCAGTCAGAAGGTACAGGAAAAAGGCATCTAAACAGTTCTAGGTCTAACCAGCAATATCCAAAACAGAACCAGAGAGCGAGGCAAAAAGCGTAGTCGGAAGACATAAACACTGGTCGTAAATGAGGTAAATAGAAATAGAAAAAATAAATAGGTAATAAATAGGTAAATAGAAGCGCTTAGTACGAGGTGTGACCCAAGTGACTTAGCGATGAAGGTGCGGAATGAGTGTGGCTAAAAAGGGTGTAGTGATGACGACCAGGTGAGCGTAATTAGTAATCGGGTGACGATGAGCGGGTGTCTGTCTGGGTGTGGTCCGCCAAGCAGGTCACGGGTGTGACAGACACTCACTCGACAAGAAACAAAACCTGAAGTTGCAGGTGTACCAGCAATGATAAAAATCTTGTAATCAAAATTTAAAAATTGTAATTGAAGGTTGAAACTTTCAGACAGGGACTGTGATTCATCGCTTGTCAATATATATAATATTTGCTTTATTTCCAGGCAAGAATTGCTTCTGAAAGTAAATGCTGGTCCATCATAATCAATTTCTGAAAGAACACTTTGCATGGAACAGCATATCATGAACATATGGAACAGAGTGACACTCAAGAGGATTTTGCTCACTTGGGGGAAAACAACAAAAGTGGAAATGTGCAATCTGGTCAAATGATTCTGCCTGTATGTGAATGATGCTAGGTGTCATGTTCATCATAGACCTCAGGAAGCCTTCAGTGTTCTGAAGTTCTGTAATAATGCAGACTTGTTTGAGGTGACAGTCACAATTAGAATGCCTACTATGGAGAACTAAGTTTTGCCTTTTGCTCATTATTTGACTGAAATAATAACAGTATACTTGTATTCCAAGATGACAATTCTCATTTTCACATGGCTGCAAATGTGACCGTTTGGCATAATGAACATTCAGGAGCAGTCACACGTTGCCTGGCCCAAAACATGCCCAGATGTTTGCCCAGAAAAGTCATAAAATCTGTGGGAGTACTTGGTAAAAATCTGGTTGAACTGTGCAATTATTTAATGTACGAGTGGCTGAAACTTGTCCAGTACATGCCAAATCAAATCACAAAAAATGCAGCCACATAAGTAACTTCAGAAAATAATAAGCGCTCTGACTGAAATTGCAAACTGTATGACATAAGCTCCACAAAACTGTAAATCATGGCAGCCCAGACATTTGGAAAACTCATGCATCAGATGCCATTATTCCAAGATGCATAGCGTGTATGTAGTACAAAATCTGAGTAGTCAATTAGAATGAATAACAGATAACACTGATTATCTCATTAGAACTGCACATGTCATGGTCTGGTATATATTATACAATCAGTTATCAAGGTCAATCTGTTGGATTCTGGAAAAATGACAGGGATGAATACCCCAATGACGATGACGTGGCAAATTATTATGGCAACTAGGCTGGAGCATCTCCAAAATGACAAGGCCAATGTTGTGCTCCTGGTCAGCAGTGGTGACTACCTACTGACAATAATCTGAGGAGACACAAACTGAAAATCAGTGATATGATGTTGGACACCCAGGGTCTGTCTTGACTGCACCGATAGAAAGGCCTCTGTGGCACATGTAACATAAATATTAATGTTGGTTACTGGAAAAATGTGTCAGAACATAGTGCATCACACCCTGCTATGTATGGGGCTGTAAAGACTGGTCAGAGTGTCTAACCACACTAAACCCCTGTCCAATATCTAAAGCAGTGGTTCCTAAATGTTTTCTTGCATTTAGTTTAGTCCCTTTTGTAGATGATAACAGTTTCAAGCCCACTGTGATATCCACATACATGTCTTTTCCTTCCAAAGTCGACATACATTTATTTTAAACATTGTATGTACATCCTCAATTCCAATGAAGTTGGACTAAAAACAGAATACGATGATTTGCAAATCCCTTTCAACCTATATTCAATTGAATACACTAAAAAGACAAGATATTTAATGTTTAAATAGATAACCTTCATTGTTTTTGCAAATATTCACTAATTTTGAATTTGATGCCTGCAACACATTCCAAAAGAGTTGGGACAGGGGCAACAAAAGACTGGGAAAGTTGTGGAATGCTCAAAAACACCTTAGAACATTCCACGGGTGAGTGTCATGATTGGGTATAAAGGGAACATTCCCAAAGGGCTCAGTAGTTCACAAGCAAGGATGAGGCGATGTTCACCACTTTGTGAACAACTGCGTGAGTAAAAAGACCAACAGTTAAAGAATGTTTCTCATCATGCAATTGCAAACAATTTAGAGATTTCATCATCTACAGTCCATAATATCATCAAAAGATACAGATAGTCTGGAAACATCTCTGCAAGTAAACAACAAGTCTGAAAACCAACATTGAATACCCATGACAGTCGATCCCTCAGATGGCACTGCATTAAAAAGCGACATCATTCTGCAATGGATATTACCACATGGGTTCAGGAACACTTCAGAAAACCATTGTCAGTGAACACAGTTCATCTGTCCATCTACAAGTGCAAGTTAAAACTCTACCATGCAAAGCGAAAGCCATATATCAACAACACCCAGAAAAGCCTCCAGCTTCTGTGTACCCGAGCTCATCTGAGATGGACTGATGCAAAGTGGAAAAGTGTCCTGTAGTCCACATTTCAAAACTGTTTTAGGAGATTATGGAGTATTTAGTATTCTGTTTTTCTTTACTTAATTGGAATTTGGGTTGTATGTCAGGGTTCATAACATCAAGTCTCTACACGGTATAGAACGTTTTTTAAAAACATTTTACAGAATGTGACATTTAATGTAGAGCAATTAAGCAATTAAATCCTGATTTCATAAAATGTGCCACACAGGTTATGATACTTTGCCCAGAGTGATCCATGCATAGGAAATCTGCACGAGTAACTTGATTTTCCCTCTAACACCATGATTTTTATTTAGTAGATTAATTAACATAAAAATGAATGGCCTGATATATTTTTTTGTGTATGAAAGAGAGACTTCACAATCAGTCACTTCTTTTTATGGCAGTAATATACAAGATCAGTAAGATAAGTAGGTGGATGTCAACATCTGTATTTATTTAAATTTCACCTTTAAAATAATAATTTGAGGAAGGCTATTGAAGTAGTGATGAAGCTGGTTTTTGACTCACTGTCACGCACACACCTGCTCACGCGACCACACCCAGCCTTTTACACAGTCACCTTCACCTGATTACTGATCACACACACCTGTTCCTCATCATGTCAAACCCTTCTTAAGCACTTCACTCTCACTACCTCTCTGCTAAGCTACTTGGCTGGTCCTTGTCCTACACGCTGTCATTTCGATTATCGCTCGCTTACGGATTTTAATCCTTTGTTTTCGGCTTTTGACTTCGTCCCTGCCTCATCCCTGTTGTCGCTGTTGCTCCTCGTTTGACCTTGGACTGTTTGACCTTAGTTTTTTGCCTGCCTGTTTGTTAATAAACGGCTCCTTTCAGTAACGCTGCATTTAAGTCCGGAATCTTTCCTCTCCGTGTTACACTCACTAAAAACAGTTGTGCATTCTTTGAAAGAAGATGCTGACTGAAATGGATGTTGACCAGTCTTTTTATGCTAGTGTAATATAGTAAATACAAAGAGAATTTAAACAAGATAACTGCAAGCAAACAAAAACAGTGCATCAGAGATACTGCTTTAAAAAACACTGGTACGCAACCTTCTACACAGCATCCCTAATGCCACCCCATTTTCAATTTATATAAATATACAATAATTCTAAAAAACAATATATATATATATATATATATATATATACTGTTACGACCCTGTGTAGGGGAAAGTTAATGGATGGCATTGATAGACAATACTATGAAAAAGCACGTAAGACCAGTGAATGTGAATGAGTTTATATAGTTATAGGTAAGACAGAATATAAAGGTAGTAAAAAACAAGATTACAACTTACAATAGGCCAAACATGTACACTTATGAATGCTATTTACAACTTGTTAGCTGTGTACCAGCTATAGGTCATACACATAAATCTAAAAAAAGGCTCTAAACACATCAACCAAGTTAGAACAGTCTCTAGTTTAAATGTGAGCACACAAGTGAGTGCACAATGCAAGTTTACACACACACACACACACACATGAATGCCCGTAAACTTCTGCCTTTGCTCATTGATTGGCTGCTGAGGTGACCACCAGCTATTTATGTTCTCAACATCTGTAGTTAAAGAGAGAATGTCTGGGTTATCTCAGGGTTTCTTCCTTATAATGCTATGGAAGTTTTTCCTTTACAAAGTTACTCAAGGCTTTTGGTAATTTTGTATTTGGTAATACAATTTGGTATTGATCTTGGGTATTACAAAATAATGTAACATGGTAAAGCTCTGAGATAAGGCAGGGTAAAATGGCAGTGTAAAAAGTTCTATAGAAATAAATCTGGCTTTGACTGATTTTTATTTTCTATTATAATATCTTACAATTGTTAAGACCTTGGCTGTTAAAGTGAACGGACATTGGAGTACAATACCTGTGTATGTAATGTTAACCAAGCTTAAGCTGCAGCTGTAATGCTGTCATGTCCATGATATGTTTTAATGCTTTAATAGACAAGTTAAACTGTCTATTACTGTATTTACTGTACTGGGTTGTAAAATCATTTTATGCAAATAAATACTTACATAGGGCAGTGGACAGTGTTTTTGTTAGTTTTTCTTTTTTAACAGAATGTAGCATCGGTGATGTTCCAATGATAATGACTTTTAGGTAGTTTGTGCTTAATGAAGGTCTCAATATCAACTTGAAAGACAAGGACCAGTTTGCTTTGTGATTCTAACTTAGATTCTTCTTCAGTGTGTAGTCTCTTTTTAGTATATTGTCTGTCTTGTATGTGCTAATAATTAGTATCTTTTGGTGGACAGTGTGAGTCAAAAGTCAGAGACACTGCAGGCTGCATAGTAGACTTTTCGCAAAGGCTGCCAAAACCATTGTTGAAGCTTGTTCATTGGTAGTGGTCTTCCAATTACCATGTCGTCCATAGTCCTGGTTTCTTTGAATTTGGCTATGAGAGATACAACAGTGCTGTGTGAAATTGAGGGTATTTCTGAGTGTTGGTTGTTTGTGGCTATGATTATGGCAGCTGTGGTCTCCGGACACCAGAATTATCAATTCCATCTTCATTCACCTGAACGATTTGATTGGTTGGCTTTGCCAACATGTGAAACATGCCAATCTTTTTTTATATATCCAATAGACCCCAAAAGCAGCATATACTACAAGTGGCTGCAGCAGCAATAAAATAAAATAAAGCTACCCTCTACGGGTAAAAGCAACCTGGCACTAAGGTGATAGGGGGCTCTGGAACTGCCAGTATGCTGTCCAGAAAGCTGACTTCCTATCAGTTTTTGCCTTTCTTTCCTCTCTCCATTTCCTGAACCTAAATAAGACTTTGATTACTCCTGAGAACTCAGCTACTCCAGCAGATGTACCTTCTGCCTTTTCTTTCTCCCACTTACCACGAAAGTCTGAAAGAGGTGGAGGCACAGGTTTGCTTTTATCCAAAAGTGGGTATTCACATCACTAGCACTTTCCCACCTTGGAATCTCATAGTTTCAATTCCTTGCGGTTACTTACATTGCTTATAAACCTGCATAGCTTTGATAAGCTATAGGCTTTATAGGCTTCTCTGCCTATATTTCCAAAGTGACCCAGTCATGTAAATACCTGCTCTGCAACAATAGAAGAATTTGACCCTTTCTTTCCAGGTAAGCCATTCAGGTGCTTGTCCAGCCTCTTGTTATAAAAAATAGACTGCAGCAATGCTTTTCTGTCTTGTCCTCTGATCCATACAATCAGATCTCATTCAGAATGCAGTTGCTCATCTGGTTTTTAATCTACCATGGTTGTCTTATTTCACCGCACTCCAGCTCACTGGCCTTCTGTGGATACCTGCATCAGATACAAACCCTAATGCTTACCTACAAAGCCAAAAATTATACATCCATCTTACCTCAAGGCTCTAATGAAACCATGATCTGTACCTCGTACCCTCAGAAGCACAAGCTTGGCTCAACTATATCCTAGATGTACTAGATGTAAGATGAATGGAGAGCATCAAGAGTGGATGTGCAAATGACTGAGTCTAACCGTAGCAGGTTCTGATTAGATTGTGTTCTTGGGCTATCGTTTAATGTAAAATGTTAAATGTAAATATTCTTAGTAGGGTTTAAATCTGGACTGGCCAAAACATGAACATGATGTACTTTTCTCAAGCTGCTATTTGGTGTGAGTATTGTTTTAAATAACATATGATCATTCAAAGTAACATTTCAACTGTGAGAAGCAAGCCTTCCTGCAATGGCTTCCTATACTCTAAAGCATTAATAAACTATTCACAACTGAAGCAACTAACCAGTACCAGTAGCTGAAAGGTACAATGACACCCCTGACTCCAAGCTTAATGGAAATAGAGATGCATTCACTGTTGCATTTCTCAACAGATTTTCAGTGACACCTCTCTCGATTATCACCATGCAACTCAAATAGTGATTGATCAGTCCACATAACTCTACTGAACCACTCTGAATCAAACTTACTATATTCTGCCAGAAGTTTCATTCTGTCCTTGTTTTTCTTAGACAGGAAATGGCTTTTTAACTGCATATTGTAGATATATTTCACTCCTGGTTTTATTTAAGAGCTTATTTTCAGGCTTGTGATAGGCTGCATCAGGAATAGCAAAAACATTCTGTTTCCCTGATTCCTGTTACCCTTGCTAAACGTTCACTGCAGCAATGAGCAAGCAAAGGGCACAGATCTCAGAACTGCATTTTCTCTAGTGTTTGTTCATTGAGCAATTATTTCCGTTAAAACTATTAAAAGCATAATACTTTACAAGTTTAGATTTGGCAATTTTTTGCCCAAGAGAGTTTATAAATGAAAACTGAAAGATCTGGAGGACTAGCATTGTGTACCTCTCACTTATTGATGTATTTATAATATGGCTCTCACTTTGAAATAATTAAATAGCTCTGCACTGAACACAAAAGGTATCTCTTCGAATTCTAAGTGACTGGAATACTACTCAGCTTTTGTCAGGAAGGCATTTTCATGCTCCTCAAATTTTTGTAATAAACACAAAACTGTGTTGGCCATATTTGCAGGCTTCATTAACTCCGTGAAAAGTGTAGCTCTATATCATTTTCAGCAATTTCACTGTTCTTATAATCACATTTCCATTTCTGGATGGGGTTTGACTATCTTCCTTTATAGAAATCACACAAGTGAAACTATTGAAGTATTGTAAGCATCAACGTGTTTAACATTAACAAACTTCCACTATCAGGGCCAGTTTGTAAAGCATACGAGGATGGATAAAGAGGCCAACAACACAATTCCCTCTGGCTTTAATTTGCTCCAACAGCTGTGCTCCTCTAAATACATTTATCTATTGGTTAAGACAATTGTGGTTTTGCCACTCTCTGGCTGCTTTCCACTGCCTGCTAATCAGTGATTGCTTCTTGTTAAAATACCCAGCCAACTCTTCCTCTAGGCCATGAGCTAAACAAGATGTGATGATGCTTGCTATTTCATGTTAGTAGGCCCTGATGGAAGCTTGAGGGTAAACTTGCCTATTAGATCGTCACAAAGCCATATACCTGAAACCATCTAAAGCAGCACTAGCCAAATTACAAGGTATCTCATCCCTATTAACATTAAAAGAAGTTGGGTCAGCTTACTATTAGAAGAAGAATCCCCATATAAACATTACAAAGTACACAGAGTTTGCTTGCCATCTGTTCACTGCTAAACCCCAACTTGCTTTTGTTGAGCTTCTCTGTGGAATGTCTTGAAAATGAAGTCAGTTTGCTTTTAACATCCAAACATTATAAGTGCCTGCCATTTTATTAAAGCCGGTCCCTTGTCAATCCTGCTACTCATATAAGTACATGTAAAAAAAAACATACTTCAGTTTTTACAGTCGACGTTCATGAAGATAGAAAACAAATGCAATCTGTGACAAATTTGCACTAAAAGATGATTATTCAATAGCAATTGTAAAAAAAATACTTACCAGAAGATACCAGAAAAGAGGGATTATATGAGTAGTAGCATAGGTTTTGTCTCAACTTTGAATTACATAATGTGCTAATTTGCATATTTGTGGTGTAATCACGGCGTATTGACATTTATTAATGCTTTGAAATTCCCCCAGATCAGAGAAATGGGTTATACTGGTATACTGAGGTACACTTCAACTGTGTGTGACAGAATCTGAAAAAAAACCCATGATGAATTAAAAAATAATTCATTTGCATTTTATTGCATGAAATAAGTATTGATACAATCACAAAAACAGAACTTTATATTTGATACATAAACCTTTGTGTGCAATTACAGACATCACATGTTTCCTGAACCATGATTTTGGCCCGATCCTCCAGAAAGATCTTCTCCAGATTTTGGGGCTGTCGCTGGGCAACACTGAGTTCCAGCTCCCTCCAAAGATTTTCTATTGGGTTCTCGTCTGGAAACTGGCTAGGCCACTCCAGGACCTTGAAATGCTTCTTACAAAGTCAGTCTTTAGTTGCCCTGGCTGTGTGTTTTGGGTCATTGTCATGCTAGAAGACCCAGCCATTACTCATCTTTAATGCTCTTACTGAGGGAAGGAGGTTGTTGGCCAAAATCTCATGTTACATGACCCGATCCATCCATTGCATATGGCAGTGCAGTCGTCCTGTTCCATTTACAGAAAAGATCATCTAGATCATTGGTGAACTTCAAACGGCCTGAACATTTACTGATGTAAGCAGGGGGATACTTATTTTATGCAATAAAATGCAAATAATTTATTTAAAAATCATACTTGATTTCCTGGATTTTTTTCTGTCTCTTACAGTTAAAGTGTATCTATTATATAATAACAGACATCTCCATTCTTTGTAGGTGGGGTAATTTGCTAAATCTGCTGTGTATAAAATACTTATTTTCCCCACTGTATGATATTTGTCTGCGATACACGACCCCAGGCCGCAGAGATCCAAAGCACAGACCGGTCCGGTAACCAGCCCGGTAACACCTAACCCAACAACAGGGTACCGGAAGAAAAAAGGCATGACTGAGCAGGCAGGCCAGTTGTGATTGTGAATCTACACCATCCTCAGATTTTCACACAAGATCAAGACAAAGTGAACCAAAATTTCCTTGAACAGGTCATGCAAGACAATTACCTTAAGTACAATAACACATATTTCTACAAAATAATTATTACAAACAGAACATGTTAATATTTGGGAATTGAAAGGTCAGTGTCGGAGTGTGAAATGCTGAAAACATGCTTGTGGAGTGCAATGGAGAGACCACATACTATAGTTGGTGAAGAACAGCTGATAAGAATTTTGCCTCTTAAATGACCACTGAAAGTTGTTGATGGTAGGCATATGGGGTACATAGGGTATAGTAAATGTTTCAACTAACTCACCTAAATACTGACACCAATATGCAGTATATAAACCAGAGTTACACGAGAAACACATCGTTAGGAGACGATGTGCTTCCAAAGACTTCCCACTGATGACTCATTTTATGATCTATTTTGTTTTAAAATTTATTTTATTACTCATTTAAATTTTATTATTGATTTGTTATTGATTTAAACTGTTACTTACCTAATTTGGTATAATTTAATATTATTTTAAGTATTTATTTAATTAACATCTAGGCCACCCATGAAGGATGGGACCCCTGTTGAGTCTTGGTCCTCCCAAAGTTTCTTCTTACTACTTTCAGGGAGTTTTTCCTTTTCACTGTCACCATAGACTTGCTCAATTTGGGATTGGCCTTTTATGACAATATAATATTGTTAAGCTGCTTTGAGACAATGCACCATTGTAAAAAAGTGCTATATAAATAAATTTGAATTGAATTGAATTGAATTAAACGTTATCAAAGACATACCCTAAATTAGGAAGGCCTCCTTAGAATCTTAAAAGAAGAACCCTAAGAAACTAACTTATAGTATATACTGTACTTACAGTTGCCTCACAAAAACTAACTGGTGCTTAGAGTGAAATGCTATTGATGATTGAGATTCATATAGGAAATATAGATAATATAGCATAAAGGCAAACATCGTGACTTACTTGATTTGAAAAAAAAAAACATACATGTAACTTTTTCAAAAGTATACTCCCAAAATAAAGTAAAAATAAATGCATTTTATCTTGTCTAATAAGCGCAAGTCTTGATCATGTTTTCCTTTCTGTCAATGGTTTTGAAATTAACTTTTAAGCATAGTTGCCTTCATCACATTTACAGAGCATTCCATTCAGGTTATACATTAATCATTATGAAACCTTTTTTAAGGTATCCATCTTTGTTTTCAGTATAAATATAGTGGGTACATAAATTGTATATACAGTTATATACAACAAAGAGACCACTAGTGAAAATGCTTCTATTTAGGAGTTCTCTCTTTTTAATAAGTGCCACGTTTGTGCATGAAATTGTGCATGAGTTTGTTTAGGTCAGGTGATTGATGATTTCCAACAGTCTTTAATTTTATTTGTTGCAAGGCTTTAAGGTTAGTTTTGTGTCATTATCTTGCTGTTAATCCTCCTCCACAAAGATCTAAACCATCACTTTCCCTAGTGGTCTCAGGTTTATGGCCCTGTATATAATTTACAATTAATCTAAGATAAGAATATAACAGCTCTTTCCTTTGCACAAAAATATTTAGGACACAGGGCACAATAACATTATGAGAAATAATTTCTTGTAATCAGTTCCCAGTAAGTGGTTACATATTTTTACTTTAGTGTGATTACTTTAATCAGTTGAAGCAGGTAGAAACACTTGAGTGCTCCATTTTGACACTACATAGACAATCAGCAAACAGTGATGTCAGTGCTCTCATGTGCTTGCACTTCGAGGAGCTGTGCTGCTCTTGAACCCTATTGGAGTACCATGTAGGCACCATGTGCCTTATTCAAGGTGATAATTTAGACTGTAATGAAAATTTGTATCAATCATTCCCAGAATCAAACACGGGTGAGAACATGAGTTAAATGCCACAGCTCCTTGAAATTAAACCTAATTAAAGTGGATTTGAACATGTAATTCTAACCCATTCATTTTAACCCATTTTCATAACCACTTAATCCAGTGTGGTTGGTGAAACTCCAGCCTAACTGTCTTCAATACATAGCAGGGCACATTGACACACACACACACACACACACAAGCACACACTTAACTCAGAGACACCAATTAACCCAACGGTTTCCATGGGAGCATTGCAGAGGGTGCAGCAAAGCAAATTCATGAGGCATGTCTCATAATGCATGTCACGTGTAATAATTCCAATGTAAAGGTGGTGTCCCTTTATTTTATTCTATAACAAGAAGTTGCAGTTATATATGAATTGCAATGTTAAAAACAAACTCCAGTGGAGCTTAGAATCAAAAACGTGTGAGTGGTGGGGACTCATAAATATCTTACGCAGAAGTAGCTGGTGGAAACCCATATATACACTGGAGGAAATTTGCTACAGGCGGAATTAAGACCAGGGTCAAGCCAATCGGTCAACACAGCTCCATTGTACCAGCCATAAGTATTCATGTATATGCTATTTGTGAGTAACAAACATTCCATTATTGCATCATTACATGTACCTATTTACTATTAGTAAAGCTAATCTATGAAGATGCATGAATATAAATGGCATTTTGCAATTACAGTAAGTGCTAACCCTTGGCATTCAAATTAATATCTGAGTTAAGATATCTGAGTTCGGAGTTCTGGGCTATGTACTGGCTAGTCAAGTTCTTCTTTATCAAAACTCTATTGTCACCATATCTATTTCTATGGTCTATGGACTTTTTTGCATAACATAAAGTTGATGAAATTACATGTTGAGGAAGTGGAAACCAATAAGTGTTTTATGGAAAGTCAGTAAGCTGTTCAGTACAACCCACTGCCACTGTGTGGCTCATATTCTGAACCTGTTAGCAGTGAGCATGCCCTAATAAAGAGATCATTAATTATAAGGGGCTATATATTACCTAGTGCATTAATGATTTGAAAATTTTAACCTGTAGTGTTGGGCTGTTGGGCTGTGTATGTCATGCCTTTATACTCAAGCACTGCTTATTAAACTTTTTCTCTGCTGAGTTTTTCTTGTACTCACTCTTACTTATTCTGCTTATCTCTTTTGCCTCACTGTCATTTGCAATAAATGTACATGTAAGTGCTGTTTACTGATCAAGTTCCATTGTTTTATGACCCAGTTCTGACAAAGAAATTTTTCTTTTAACTCTGGACGTGGCAGCTCATTATTATATTTTGTATGACTATACAAATCTAGTCAAAGTTAATCTACAGTATAGTACACCAGAAATGACTAGTTTAAAAATAAAATGAGATA